>JAQGBZ010000402.1:0-54051 GCA_034687125.1 Neelides folsomi
GGGTTCCACCCCCGGACATAAATTGGGCCCGGACATAAATTGGGCCCGGGACAAATCATGGGCGAATACGGTATTTAAATACACCACGGAAAATATTTATATTTTTTTTAAATTGTTATAAGATTATATATAATATAACAATGAGCTAACCAATGCATATGAGGGTAGACTCTCGGACTTTAAATTGTTGGTCGGTTAATGCTTTGCACAATGGCCTAAGCAGCTTTTCACTTGCGAAATGAAACGACTCGGGGTCCTTCTTTGCAAGGTATGAAACAAGAACTGTGCTTTCAATTCTCAAAAGTCTGAAACCATCGACGAGGGTGTTACACAGGATTTGGATGAAATCATCCAGGTAAGGTGTGACGTCGTCCTTGTCCATTTTAAGCACGATAGCTCTGATGAATTGAACAGTAAGAAGTCTGATCTCTTCAGACGGCTCGTTCATTTCAGGAGATCCAACCCGATAAACCATCTTGGCCACAATATTTGGGAGGGATTTGAGATACTTGTAAGCTGGCACATTCTCAACGATGAGGATCAGCGTCTGAAACGCTGCTTCTCGACATCTCTCAGCAATGTCTGTCAGAGAAGGGACAAGGTGTTGGAAGAAACTAATTACGTTACATTCGTCCTTTTCAAAATTCCCGTCTTCGGTCCCTTCAATTGTCATCTTCACTTGGCTGTAAACCAATTCGTGGAAGTTTCTTCTGATGGTTCTGTCTTCGCATCTAAGCATGTTTATTATGCGATCTGGACTTTCCCAAATGTCTTTATCCATCGTGGAAATTAAAAGTTCTAGACAATGATTAAATGATTAGTTAAATTGAAAGAAATTGCCAGAATTTTTATACACCTTTTGAGTATTTAAAGTTAGTAGACTCTGATTTTTAACTCGTTTGGTCGATATCGATAACTTACGGTATGGGTTTTATTGATGGAACAAAGAGAAAATAAAGTGAAAGCTTTGGTTGGTTCAATCAAGGCACACGCAGGCTATTTCAAGTTCTTGGACTCACTCTTCAAATTCGACCCGAGGGAAAGGATTTCTTATTTTCTTTAGTCACCGAAATCACCGAATTTATGTTTACTAACGTTTAATTATTTGTTAAAGTCAATTAAGCGCATTTGCAAAATGCGCGTGATAAAATTAAACACAATTTTGTTAGGAAAAAAGTTGGATATTTTGAAAAATGTTGATTGGAAACACGACCTTTGCTCTAACTCTTATTCATCTCATCTTGCAAATTGTTGGAGAACCTTCCGGAGACAATTTCACTTGACAAGTGACAGGGATGGATTTGCGAATCGGAATATCCTAAGCTTGAAATCAAGAGGGCTCGTTGGAGATATTTTTCCAAATGAGCAAGAAACCCAATTGTTGAATTTATGTAATGGAAAACCACAGACAATTTATGCCGGTTTTGATCCTACGGCTGATAGTTTACATGTTGGTAAATTGGTGAAATATTAATTACAAATTACAATTCCAAACATACAAAGCACCGTTTTTATATATAGTGTTTTATTTTTCAATTAATGGGAAATTTTTTTCTATTATATAATAGGTCATTTGGCTGTAATCACAACAATGATAAATTGTCTTCGTGGAGGCCACCATGTTATTGCGCTTGTGAGTATCAATTGAAGTACTTAATATATATCTTCTAAGTATTTTGAACAGTGTACACAATTTATGTTTTGTTCAAGGTACAATTGACTAAAATAACTAATTTAATTTTAAATAGATTGGAGGAGCTACTGCTATGATAGGAGATCCAAGTGGGAAAAATACAGAGAGACCCTTTTTGGATTCTGATACTATTGCAGAAAATGCTGTTAAACTGTCAGAAAACTTAAAGAGATTATTTAAAAATCATGAAAATCTACTTTGGGACTCTAAAAATAAAAAGGAATCTTTGAATTCTTTAAAGTGAGATTTTTGATATTCGACCGTGACTATTTAAAATTTTTTGACTTTTATTGTAATATCTAATGTGTGAAATCCTTTAATTTGTTTCAGAATTGTTAATAATATGGAATGGTATCAGAATATGAATTGTTTAGAATTAATTGGTCGAATTGGCCGTCATATGAGAGTCGGACCGATGCTTTCAAGGCATTCAGTCCAATCCCGTTTAACTTCAGAAGTTGGAATAAGTTTCACAGAATTTACATATCAGCTTTTTCAAGCGTATGACTGGGTTCATCTTTGTCAATCTCATAATTGTCTTGTACAAATTGGAGGTGGTGATCAAATGGGAAATATTGTTTCTGGTCATGATCTTGTTAGTCGAATGCTCAACCAAAAAGTATATGGTAAGTAGGATATTTATTGACTCAATACTTAATATAACTATTTTATTTATTTTAAATTGTTCAACAGGAATAACAGTTCCTCTGGTGGTGTCTGATACTGGGGACAAATATGGGAAGACAGCGGGAAATGCCATTTGGCTCGATAGTCAAAAAACTTCTCCATTTGATTTATATCAATTTTTCGTTCGAACTAAGGATTCTGAAGTGGAGAAGCTCCTTAATATTTTTACATTCAAATCTGAACATGAAATTAAATCCATCGTTGCAAAACATATGGTAAATGCCTGTATGGTTTATTTTACTGGATTATGATTTGATTTTCAATGTTTTAATGATTGTTTGAATCATTTGATGAACCAACATGAAACATAAATTATTAATCATTATAGCATTACTAGTACTAGTATTTTAACATATATTTTATGTGGTTTTTTAGAACTCTCCTAATAAGCAAAGTGGACAAAAAGAACTAGCCAAAGAAGTAACAACTTTAGTCCACGGAAGTATGTTTTATATTTTTACTTCATTATTGTCTGTGGTGCTTTCAATAAAAAACGAATCTTTTAGAACAAGGACTTGAAATGGCCGAAACGCTAACTAAAGCTTTGTACATGGACAATATTGACGCTTTATCGACCTTAAACCCTGAAGATATTTTCAAAAATATCGGTGAAGATTCTGCGGCAGTTGGAATGGTTCAACTCTACCTTGATCCCGGAACAACACTTATGTCAATGGCTATGAAAGCTGGTTGCTTTAAAGATGAGAGTAAGTTAATCATTTAAGTAGTTTATGTTTTACTAGTATTAACATCTGTTTATTTATATTCATAAAAGTTGAGAAATCTATTATGCTAAAACGGTATTTAACTATCTTTTACTTTACTGAAACTCTTCTTTACTTTACTAAATGTAAGCTATACTATGCTATGTGTAGAGTATAGTTCAGCCTCCTTCTTAATCAATAATCATACTGTTATTTCATTTTATAGACGATGCAAGAAGGATCATAAATAATGGAGGTTTTTACATCAATTATCAGAAAAGTACCAATCATGATGAAATTCTCGTTCCTGGAATTCACATCCTTCAGAATCAAGTAACTCTCGCCAGAGTAGGAAAGAAAAATTATTATGTGATTAAATGGAAAATGTAGTCATTTTTAGTTTCAAACAGTAATATAGTTTTATACCTAAATTAATAATTCTTTTCATACATCTTAATGTACTTTGTTAAAGGATTTAAGAAAGATTTAATTAAATAAGAAATAAAACTTACAAATCAAACTTGTCAAAATATCTTAAATATCTTATAACGCTGTAATGGGCTTCTAATATACATACATAAAAGCTTATTTACTTAAACTTATAAGATACAACAAATAATGGCAATCAGCACATTAAAATAAGTAAAATTCTTATAATGGAAATTTTTGCGTGCGTACGAAACACCTTACTCACAATTCTCATTGAAGCGCAAAACCATAAACTAATGTTTCTTATAAGATTTTCTTAATCGTGGTTTGCAATTGGTTAGGATGAGAGCGAAAAGAGCTCAGAAGTCTATTAGCCATAAAAGCTAATGTTTACTTTGAACATGAATGTTTTATTTTACTGAAGACGACACCTCGTAACGTGATGGCTTATTCATCTATTCCTTTAACGAGTTACTGTTACATAATGAATGAGGAATTCACACAATACAACAAAGAAAGGGAATGAGTGTGCTGCAAGGCATTACACAGCAAGCCAGAAGCAGAAGGTGAAAGATGAGTAGACGGAGGTATATCACATGCGTATATTGGTTACTTCAATTTGAAATCACGATGACGTAATTGGGTTGTACTTGAGTTATTTTTACTTTTTATCTTAATTTATTAATTAATAATTCCAATCATCAGTTACACTTGTTTGAGTTCGACTCTGTTCCAATAAGTTTTTTAAAATGGCATTTGCTGGGCTGAAAAAACAGTTTAACAAGGCAAACCAGGTAAATTCCAAATAACGGCACACTAACCCCAATACTTCAATTATTTTGGAGTTATATAATATAAACATGTCCCTAAATGTGTCGAAATTATAAAAATCTCATTAATTAATGCGTATTTTCTCAAATTAATGACCACTTTCTATGATTTAAGTATGTCAGTGAAAAAGTCGGAGGAGCAGAAGGAACAAAATTGGACGAGGAGTTCATTGAAATGGAAAAGGTAAAATTTTGAAAAATTATTTATGAAATTACTCTTACCTTACAATATCGAATATTTGATATAGTATTCTATTTTTATAAAATTTTCGCATTTGTGTTGATCTGTAGAGGACTGACATCACATACGATTTGGTCGATGAAATTCAGACCAAAACAAGGGAATTTCTTCAGCCAAATCCAGCGTCAAGAGCTAAAATGGCAGCAGTTAAGGGGATTTCAAAGCTCAGTGGACAAGCCAAAGCGTCAACTTATCCTCAACCAGAAGGAGTTCTTGGAGACTGTATGCATTTGCATGGAAGAAAATTAGGAGATGACACTATTTTTGGTAAAATTTCATTTTATTGGATACCTTCGACCATAAGTATAGCTTGATGCTTTTAAAAGATATTGAATTACAAAAATTTTTACGTTATGATAATTATAAAAATGTTGATTATTTTAGGTCAAGCTTTAATGGAGACGGGAGAAACATTGAAGCAAATGGCAGATGTAAAATACTCATTAGATGATAACGTCAAACAAAATTTTTTAGAACCGCTTCATCATCTTCAAACAAAGGACTTGAAAGAAGTTCAGGTAATTTTTCTCAAACCATACTTTTTGATAAATTTTCACTCCTAAAATATTTAAAAATTGAAATGAGATAATTTAACGATTAAAATTATATCTGTAGTTTCATCGTAAAAAGCTCCAAGGAAGACGTCTGGATTTTGATTGTAAAAAGAGGAAAGCTTCCAAAGGAGCAGGTGGTGTGAACAAATAGAGCTAAAAACAATAAAAACCATTTACCAAATATTAAATAAGCATGTATAAGCCTTGGTATAAGCTATGATTTTTGATTTGATTTTTCCAGGCACAACACTTACTGAGGAAGAAATTCGCTTGGCTGAAGAAAAGTTTGGCGAAAGTCTTCATTTGGCTCATTTAGGAATGCATAATTTACTCGAAAATGATGTAAGCAATTCAATTTTTTCACTCATTACATGACAAAAATAGATAATGACATAAACATTATTTCATTTACCGATAAAATTATTTTAGGCCGAACAAGTTTCACAACTCTCGTCGTTCGCAGAAAGTCTTTATGAATATCACAAACAATGCGCAGATATTCTTAAGCATCTTGTCGAATCGCTCAAAGAAAAGTAAAAATGGAATTCATACAATATGAAAATTTCTTAATTAATTAGGATATTTTGGAAAACTAAGAATTTTTCTAATTTTCAGAAAACACGAGGCAGCTCGGCGTCCAAAACGAAACTTTGTAGCAAAGTCAAACACATTTCAGAATCAAAGAATGAGCGAACACGATTTCACATTTTTCGACCATAATAATGATGGAAGGAACAGTAATCGGTCTTCGGGTTCTTTTGGAAGGAACAATAATAATAACGGTGGTCCTCCGCCACCATATTCTTCGGGGAACACTTCACCATTTGAATGTACCATATGAGCCAGCGTTGAGGCCGGATTTTTTATCTATCATAATTAATTTAATTATCAATCAATTTTTCTGTCTAATGGCAATTTTATTCTCTATACATCACTTTACAAGGAAAATAATCTTAATTGACACTTGAGCTCCATTAGCTTCAATACATCGTTGCAAACGACCTTCGACAGCGTGGCAAGCATTTCTACACATAGCAACCGATGTCTCACTGAACACTTCGACAATTCCAGCTTTAAGCTCAACAATTGACGATGTGGCTTTGGCATAGACCTTGTTCTTCAAATAACCCCACAAGAAAAAATCCAGGGGAGTGAGATCTGGTGAACGGGGTGGCCAAGGTAAAGATCCACCTCTTCCAATTCACTGATTTCCGAAGTTCTCAACCATGAAGCTTTTGGCCCAACGGTGGCTATGTGGAGACCATTTGAAACCAAAAACTTCGGATGTCCACCCCAGCATGGAGATCTTGTAAGACTTGGTCCTCAAGGATTTAACGAAAAAGAAAAAATAAACGTGAAAATCAAACTTTCTCAAGAGAAAGTGTCTCGTTTAATAATGGTTTAAACAAATCAGCTAATAGTGTGCTACTTAATATAGAGATGCATAACACATTGATAACCTATACTATACTCTATTCCATTTGAGAAGATTATTGAGAATTGAATCATGTTACTTGACCGCACAATCAAATGTCATGTCATCCGCAAATAATTTCTACAGGAAATAATATCGGTTTATTTGAATTTCTAATGACTTGTCAAGTAACATGATTCAATTCTCAATAATCTTCTCGAATGGAATAGAGTATAATAGATTTTAATCATTGGCCATATTAAAGTTATGATAGATAAAAAATCCGGCCTCAACGTATGGTATATTAAATTAAGAAATTCCACACATTTTACCATTTATAGCATTAAATTTCTGTGCTATAGCTTATCCCACATCCGCTCCCGCACAACCTGTTGCTCCAGCCATGTCGGCAATCCGAATGCCCGTTTTACAACAACCGAAGAACACAATGCAGCAACAACCTTGCTGCAAAGCGCTTTATGATTTCGACCCAGAAAACCCAGGAGAACTGGGATTTAAGGTTCGTATTACATTTAATTATAATTAATTATAGTATGTAATATTAATTACAAAATGTGATTTTTTTGCCTATTTATATTCTAATTTCTTTTATAGGAAGGAAACATCATCACACTCATCAATCGAATTGACGAAAATTGGTATGAAGGGTCTATAAATGGAAGAGGCGGCTATTTCCCTGTTTCATACGTTCAGATCATCATCCCTCTCAATCGTTGATCCTCTCTTACCTTAACAAATAATCATGAGCTATTAATACATTTTTATTTAAAATCTACTTAATTTAAGCTAATAATACAATGTATCTAATGTTTTAATTTGAGTTTAATTGTATATCTCTATCCCGAGATCCTCATTACAAGCTGAAGACTTTCATTGGCTTTTCAAAAATTACACAAGTATTATAGCCAATTCAAAATGGCCAGTGATATTGTCAAAGTCTTCCAATCAAAATTTTTGTATCATTATTCCTATTATTCTTAGGATCCTCCTTAACTATAATACAATACATATCGTGTATCCTATCCTTAATCAAATGGATATCATTGATTAATGGAATTAAATTACAAAAATGCGGCAGCAATCAAGTTTTCTTTTAAATGCCAAACAGTACGTCCAATTTTCAAAAAAGTTGAAACAATTTATTAATGTAAGACCTGTTAAATGTACGATTAGAAACGCTAAACATAATGTTTATGATTTTTTAACAATTCTGTAATCTTAATTTGAGAAGAGCTCAAAGGTGTCTTATTTTAATAGACATTCACTTTTTTTCTATTTGCATGAAATATTAAAACAGGTAGTTAATTTTTGATTGTGGGTTTTCCTCCATTTTAAAGGTAGTATGTAAACTGGAGGAAATTTATTTTAAAATATATTGATATTACGTTTAGAACTCAACACCGCGCCAATCAACATTTCAACTTTTAAAGTAAAATCTAAGAGAAGACATTAATTAATTAGGTATATGGATAATAGATCTTTGTACAATACATATTATGATTATGCATTATTAAGTATAAGGTTCATTTCATTAACACATATTGTATTGAAAAGAAAACTACTACCTATAGTTAATTATATGAATTGAATGTGTATAACCTAACTACTGATTCTGATATATTGCGAGTACGTGAAAATACAAAAAACAACTGCGAGTGTTATTGTATCTTTCATTTGCAAGTAATATTTTTATAAAATGTAATTTATTAGAATGAAGTATCGACGTTAGAATAAATGTAAACAATATTTAGGTAGATGTCTCATTTAATATGAGTTAGAAACGATTTGATTTTTTTCTTTTGGATATTTAATATGTTCGAAGCATGTCCCTAAATCCCTATTACACATAGTTATAAAAATCATTAACATTAAAAAAGTCTTAATAATGTTCAAAGTAGTGAATGCTGAATAATAATGAACCTTAATTTAAAGATTAATCATGTTAGATTCATTTAGATAAGTTGAATAAAAAGTTTGTCGAATTCTTAAATTTTATTTTCAATCAACAAATTGGATCACTTAATACTTGGGAGAATGGTCGACTTAATGAGTTTAACTTTATGAACCAAATCGGGGAATTCATGAATAAGGATGTCACAAAGTTCTACAATTACATAGCATTTCTTTTCAAACGCTTTCAATTCTTTGTCAATCTGTTCCGGATATCTGTAAAGCGGATTATATCGATGGAACTTGATTGCTTCAAGGACTTTGTATCTCAATTGGCGCAAAAGCAATTCAATGAAATTCTATAAGAAAAGGAAACATTATATTTTAACAATTGTTATTAATAATTAGGCCACTTTTATGGTTTTTACCTTGTGCTTTAAGAGCGTAATCTCATTGATTTTCTGTTCGGTGGTTTTGATAATTTCTCTCATTTTGAATAGGGTTTCTTCCTCACACTTATGGCGACTCTCCATGTATTTCATTTCTCTCTCCATGTCTTTTATTCCCATTTCAGCGTCATAGGCTTCCTTTTCAATTAGCAAATGAAAAATTACATTTAATTTTCTTACTTTCATATTTTAGTTCAATTAGTTCATTTTCCTAATCATTAGAAAATGTTACAAATTAAATTAAATATTGATTAATTCATTACTTTAATGATTCCTTTGTTCCTCTCTTTCATCTGATCGAAATTTCTTATAATGTTCAATTTAGTCAATTTGGGATGAATGTTTCCACGTTTGAGCTTCAAGTCTGCTTGTTGAATGATTCTGTCCCTTCTTTCAATGCTTCTTTCCAAATCTGAGAGAAGCTTTTCTTGAGCTCTCATCAACTCATGAAATCTCACCTGAATATTGGATGTTTTTAATTACTCTCAACTCAAGTCTCAATTAAGCAGTAATTAAAAATGTTTGGTTTAAATTGTACCTGCATATGATGAATCGCAAGTTTGAGATCGGAAGTTGACCCTTCTTGTTCTTTTTTAAGAGAAGTTTTAAGCTCTTTGGAAATTCTCACCTTCCTTTCCCAAAATAAGCAGAGTGAATGGCCTTCTCGAAGAAAATCTTTCAGCTTTCGATTTGTTTCTTCCAAACAATCAATTTCTGCATTTAATTCAACAGACTCTTGTTCAGCTTCCTTTGAAAATGAAAGAAGCATTAGCTTAGTTTCACTATGATTATGATTAGTTTAGAGATTCAAAAAATAAATTGAAAATGTGATGATTTGTATAAAAAGAAGGTGATGTCAAAAATGAAAGATCGTTAACCTTCAATAAGTAAATGAGTTCATTTTGCTGCAATAGATTGTCTCTGTCTAAACGATTGTAATTGATCTTGTCGTCGTTTAATTTGGCGTTTGAAACTTCAATGTCGAACATCAGACAATCCGCGGTTTTCTTCAAGGAACGCATTTCCCTTTGTGTCGAATTTAACTCTTCGTCCAACCTCGCTTTCTTTCGATCCATTATGAAAATTTCTAAAGAAGGTGAATACAATTACTATTAATTGTTAGGCCCGTGCCGACAGTTGGGGAAAACTTTATATAAAATGAAAACTTTATTTTAGTTATTTTTTAGCTATTTCACCTTTGCGAAGCAAATCATTTCCTTTGTTGAGTTCTTCCCTTTTGACTGTGAGTGTAACCAAATCATCTTGTTTATGAAGCCATTCGTCTTGAAGTTGAACGGCTTTTGCTTTATGCTTTTCAATATCTTGTTCCAGTTCTTCAATTTCTCGTTCCAAGTCATTCTGTTCTCCATCCTGTTATTGATATAAGTATTCGCATAAGGATCGCATAAATATTACTTTCTATGTATTTATCATTTGTATAATTGTAAATTATAAATTACTACCATACAGTATACTTATACTAATTTCAAATTGTTAGGTAGATTGTAAGAAGTACCTTTCCATAAATACCAGTAATTTTTCTCAATTGACGATGAACAGTCTGAAAATTAGTCATAAATATTAATTACACTTTCCAATCATGTAAATATCTCATGTAATTTGTATAATCAATAAAATCACCTCTAGCTCAGATGTCTTTCGTTGAAAGTTTCTATCTGAAATTTTCAATTCCTTTGCCTGTTTTTGAATGAGATTTTCCTGCTCAAGAAGCTTCTTTTGCAAATCTTCCAGTTGCATGTTCCGACTCATCAAAATTCCTTTTAGATTCTCCACGTAAATGACAACTTTGGACAATTCATTCTCAACTTTCGCAGCTTCTGAGTCCATTTTCCTTGAAATCTTCCGAGCTTCTTTTACTTTCTCACTCATGTGAAACGAGGCCTTATTGAGGGTCGTTTGATGTTGGATCATTGTTAGAATTGCATCTTCAAGAGCATGTTTTTCATTGGAGAGAATTTCATATTTCTTCCTATTGGGAATTCCTTCTTTTTCTTTCCTCCCAAGAATATAGTTGGCTCGAAGGAGTTGAGCTTCCAATTGAGATTTCATCCTTTGAAGCATTGAAACTTCGTGTCTCATTTGGGTATTCTTTTCAATCATGAACTCAAATTGTGTATTCAAATGACGCTCTTCGAGACGACGACGTTTGCATAACATTGTTTGTTCTTCGCAAAACTCTTGTTCTTTTTCCATTTCCTTTTGCACTGAACGAATCTCGGCCGAAAGATTTAAATTCCCTTCTTTGTAGTCTCTGTAATTGGAAAGCTTATAAACAGGAAATGTTGTTTAAATTACATATATTGATTAATTAATACAATTTATACATTGACAGAATTAATGATTAAATTACTTAAAGTTGCAAGTAATTATCTTATTTATTCTTAAATATTTAAATCATTCGAATATTTAACGAAAAATGAATTCCTTACGTAACAAGTTTGCGAATGCTTGCGAGAGCTTCATCTCTGGTGCGAATAACTCCAATCGTTTCCTGCCATGCTTTTTGTAATTGAAGCTTCTCAATTTGAAGGGCTTCGATTTCAATACTAAAAATAAATGTAAACAAGAACATTGAAAAATGTAAATGAATTAAATGATCTGTGAAATATTATTGGTATACTATTTGAATTTATGGTAGAAGTGATACATTAAAAAAAGAAATAAATATGTTATTTTTATATTTACCCAGCTTCTCTGATGAAATTCCCGAGATCTTTTTGTTCTTCCAAGTGAGCTTGGATTTGTCTTTCAAGTCCGCAATTGGAGCCCTCAAGTCGTTGGACATGTTGGAGCAATTTGTCCAAGTAGAAATCTTGATCTCTCTTATCTTTTTCAATCTGAGTTTTCAATTTATTGATCTTTTCATCCACGAGTTGTCTCGTTTTCCTCTCTCCATCAAAAATGCTCGCAGCTTCCCGAATGCACCATTCGGTCATATCAATGTCGCGAACTGAAGCCATGAGTTCTTTTTCTATAACAAAATTGTTTTATTTCACATACTATAAAATGAGCATTGAAATGGGCATTGAAAATTAAATAAATGAAAATAAGGCAAAATAACCAGTTTCCGCTTCACTGACGAGCTTTTGCTTTTCACTGTTGAGCATTTCCCGAAGTTCCTCCGTTTCAGTTTCCAAATTCTTTTTCGTTTCATCGAGTTTAATGAGCTTTGAATCGTATGCCGACATATTTTCATTTTGTTTAGACAACTCATATTGAAGATTGAACAATGAATTCCCGAGGTCTTCTCTTGCCTTTTTTTGCATCCTCTTTTCATTTTCCTAAAAAGCAATGAAATAATAAATGTCAATTCTAAACTTTATTCATTATTTTATATACAAGACAAGTTATAAAAACGCGTAAATAAAATAGTTGTCAATTACAATTTCTTTCATTTCGCATTCTGCCAAATACAATTGCCGTTCCAAATGGGCTTTGAATGCTTGTTGGAATCTAGCCATTTTGGGGTGATCGGGACCCAAAACGACCAAACTTTCTTCGCATTCATCCTTATCCAGTTCTTTGTTGAAGTCTTCGATCATCTATCATTTAAAAGAAGATTAGTAGAGTGAAAGTTCATGCATGGAAGAAAAATAGTGTGATTAATTATTTGGAATGGATTTTATGGATGTGGTCTTATTTATTACAATATTTAACTTCAACATTTATATGTTTTTACATTTAACTCATCTTCTTTAAGCGGAGCTCTTTCATTTTCTCCTTCCATTTCTTCATCAAAGCGGAATGAATATCCCTCTCCGCCGTCATATTCGACCATTTCCATGTCTTTGTCCCAATCAGGAAAAGCTCTGAGATTTTTCCTCATTTCTTCCAATTTCGCATCCGTCACCGTGTCCATTTCAGTAAAATAATCTTCCAGTTCAATGGTTTCTTCTTCTTTATCCATTTCTATTGAATCATATAAAAATGAAACTTTTTGATATTACTTTTCAATATAAAATTTCAAAAGTCATGCAATGAAAATACAAGTTGAACATGTTTACCTGATGCATCAACATCTTTGTTTTGAAGATTTTCTGGAGTTTGGATACTTGGTTTTTTATTGTTTTGGATGTCCCCTTGTTTAGCAATTTGAAGATAATCATTTGCGTCCATTTGAGTTGATTCTTCTTGTGGTTCGGGAACAGGAGTGAGAAGATCTTCATTGGTCTCGTCTTCGTCCATGTTTCGTCTTGGATCGTTCTATGTATTTGCACTTACTCTTTTTTATCTATACTGTGAGTTGCTACATTAATTATACCAACATTGGCATCGACTGTTTGAAGGTTGAAAATATACCAATTTGGGAGATTTGGAAGAATTTGAAGTTAAAAATGTCAATTTTGAATGTTGATTTGGTGATGAAATTAAGTTATGACAATGATGAAGTCTTAAGCTAGGTCGTAGATCGTAGACACTTCAATGCACAAAATTGTGAGAAAGTATTTTATTTGTCAAATTTTAACTACTTTTAGAGGTCTCCTAATGTTTCATTCTATTCAATTTGCTTGTATTGCTAGTTTGATCAATATTGTAGTTTGTAGCGTATAGGAATGTTATATTGATATATCAATCATGTTACGGAGCCGTAAAGTTAAGTTGATCAATGTATGAGTATATGATGCACAATATGCCAAAAAATCATCAGTTTAACTAACATTTAAGTTAATAATATCAATTTACATGGGATAAATTTATATTTAAAAATGATAATGAATTGATGAATACGAGTGGATGAATGCGAACGGGACGAAGAGAATCTCTCTTACTTATTTTACATCCTTCAATATAAAGAGATGAAAGCGCGAAGATAAATAAATTGCGTGGAAGTGTGGATTGAATGAAGTTTAAAGCTACGTGTGCAATCCAGAGGAAATTTCATGACTAATTCTTCACTCTTCAATTAATTAACAGGTATTTACATTTATTTGGTTTAATTTTTATAATCCAAACTGCAGTGCTATTCACTATTCAGCATAATCATTTGCTGATTCTGTATTTTTGTTATGAAAAATGAGATATTACATTTGGATTTGAAATAATATAATTACTCAAAGTTAATAACATTGTCAAATCTTATAATTTTGAATCATAAATATTTTTAGAGTAATATAAATATTATTATAAGGACATTGAATGTAAAGTAATAGTAGCATATGAAATAAGTTAAATAATTATATAATTAACAATGGGTTTTCTTGTGAAATTAGATATTGAAAATTAACTCGCCCTGAGTTTGGTCAATACTTCATCACGCAATACTGCCCACATGATAGAAAATATCAAAACATGAAGGTTTATTTGGTTGCTATTCTGACAATCGAATTAATCACCGAAATATGTGGAAGCGGAATGATAGCTCTTTCCACCGATGACACATCAACCTTTAAATCCGAAGATGAAAAGGACAATGTCAAAAAAGCGGCTCACATTAAAATCGCTTCGACCAATCTTGGAGGAAAGAGCGATTCAAGTCCTTCTGACAAGAACAGAGTGGTGAGGACCGACAAGCCAATTGAGCTTCAAGATCCGGCCAAACATGCTTCAGATGAATGGCTTCTAAAATTCTATCTTGAACAATACACATTGTCCAAGGACAATGTCAAAGATCAAGTTACAATACTTGAAAATCTTGAATATTTCTCCCACAAGTTCGACAACGGGAAAGATTTATTCCAAGGAACAGATGCACTAAAGACAATTCTACTCCCTTCATTAAATTCGTCCCATATGTCCGTTCGCCTTGCTGCTTGTGCTGTCTTCGCCGTGGCGGCCCAAAACAATGAAGTTGTCCAAAGACTCTCACTAGAAAATGGTGTAATTCGACGTCTTGTTCATCTTCTTACCTTTGACTTTGACAATCCTGTTCGTTCTAAAGCCCTATTTGCCTTATCCTCCCTTTTAAGAAATTATCCAAAAGCCCAAGAAAAATTCATCAGTGATGGTGGAATCGCAGCTCTTGTTAAAGTCTCCTTCCTTCCCGAAACGAGAAAAAAATGTCTGATCCTCGTAACTGACATGTTGAGAGAACGGAGATTTTGCAGAAGTGATCAACTCTCGTTAATGGGTGGGAAAACTGCGAAGGAGGAAAATTCTAAAGGTGGAGAAGAATCACTTGAAGAAAAATGTGATCCAGAAATGAAACTTGAAAACTCATTGAGTCAGAATGAATGGTGCGATGTTTTAACAGACTCTGTTAAAAATATTAAGAAATTTGGGCTGGACGATCAAATTCCAATTATTGAAGCGACTGAAGAAAGTTTGCATATTTGTTCCTCGAATTTATCACCCTTTACCAAAATATTTCAAATGTTAAAATTAAATGAGTTCAACGATGAGGATTTTAAGGAAACTGTTTCTAGTTTAGATATTATTATTACAACTCTTAGTCCTGGGATTAGAGACGAGCTTTGAGGAGTTTATTTAAATACGATGTAATGTTTTTGTATTTTGGCCATATTATTACATATAATCTTGTCTTTTACTATGTATTTTGAGTGTATCTTAACTATTAAATATAATTATGAGCAAACGAGAAACATTTCCTTCGTCAGATTCTTTATAAAATGTGAATCAAAATGGAATTTGTTCAATAAATTGATGTTTATTTTCATAATAAGATTAAATGTACAAAATGACGGCTCATTTACTTACTTTTAGCTCTGAAATCATAAATTATTATTTTGGTAAACAATTTAAGTTTAATTGAATTATGTTAGTTTAATAATGTCTTAGTAAAGTAAAAGTCACCAAATATGGTAATATAAGTTGTTGTAAATTGGACAATTAAAGGATTTTGTATTAAATAAACTTGTACCTAACATTGTAATTTTAAATATTATTTAGTTGTAAAATTGTAAATCGATTTTATTGTTATTAATTTTTAATAAACAGTGAATAAAACGAACAGTGAACAGATGAACAATTAGTATTTCTTGAGATTTTTGAACGCATTGAGGATCCCTTTTGAACGGTTGGACACAAGAATATTACTCAAGGGCTGAAATCCCGCATAAGTTGACGATGAAACGTTGGAATGAAGAAATTTCATCGCATTTGTTGTTTCTTCTTTTCCAAATATTTCGTTCGAATTTTTAGTCATTTCTTCGATGGATTGAATAACTTTCTCTGCGATTCTAAAAATTAAGAAAATATTAATACTCCTTAATTACTGAACTAATAAAATAAATACAAAAATATCTAGTTTCACCCTTTCAGCATATGTGAATATTGTAGGAATTATCTGTACTTACTTTTGTGGTATGAGATCATCTTTAATGAGTTGGCTAAGCAAGCTCATAGCTTCTTTGTAATTTTTGTCAACCATGAGCTTCCGGAGGTCACAATAACCATTCAAGAAAGCGAGTCGATCAGCGCATGGAATGGTCTTTTTCAATGAATCAAGAAGCGAACTGTCAATCCTGCAATCTCCACCAAATAGAATTTGATCCACAATGTAAGTTGTAAGAGCTCCGTCATTGGCTTTGATACTCCACAAAAGTGCCCGTTGTTTATCGTCATTAAGGAGTTTCTGTCTTGCAACTTTTTTACAAACACCTTGGGCTAAAAATGATAAAATTGGGTTAAAATGTAAAAACAAAATCTATCAATATTAAATTAATTAAAGTTTGAATAGCTATACCTATATCAGGAAATTGGTATTCGAGACATATGTGTAATAATTTCTGAGCCTCCCAATCTGATTTGGGATTTCTCTTTTCAATGAATGTTCGAATCGCATTTCCACCAACTTCATCGGTGATCGCTTCAAGATATTTAACACCAACCTATGCAAAAAAATTAATAAATTGAGGTATGATTAATTATTATCTGTACAATAGTAGAATAATTTTTTAAGTAGTTTCTAATATATATTATTACCATCCACATTGAAGGATGATGCATTAACATGGAACCGTAATTCAGTAGAAGCTCATTTCTCAAAGACTGCACTAAGCTATGAATTTATAAAATTAAAGTTAGGTCCATTTAGAATTTACAACTGACATAATTATTTAAATGTAATAAATCAAAATTAAATTGAATTACTTAAAATCAATTTTAGATTCCAAAATTTGAGGGGCAACACCTCCACAGAAAATAAGATCGGAAAAATGGAGAGCAAACCAAGGATGATTCCAATAATCCAACATGCTTCTTATAACCTGCAAATTGAGAAACGACATATTAAATTGGTTTATTTTTTATGAATAATTAATACCTGTATAATAAATAATCATTGTATTGAATATTTAACAAGAAATGGTTAGCATACACGAATAACATCAAAATCCATTGCATCGAAAAGCATTTGTTCATAAGGAGCAAGGTCGTTCTTCGAGAAGTATTCAAGGGCCATTTTGGCAATTGCTTTCATACATGTTGGTTTCGTGGTTGGATATTTGTAATTGATGAGCATAACAAAGTATTCAAACCAAGTGTGAATGTACCCCTGAACTTCTAAAAATCCAGAATCTTCGCCACAAAGAATCTAATTAAGATAAACTCATGATTTAATTAGTAATCCCTCATTTACAAAAGCATTTTACTGTAAAAGTACACGCAGTAGAATATTGACAATTTCTTAAATGTTTGAAATCAATACCTGACATATAATTTCCAGGTTTCTGTTTCCAAAAAACGTCTTTTTCAGTATTCTGTTGGAGCACTCAGTTCTCCAATTCTGCCAAGCAGATTGAAATTCATTCACCGAACCGTGAGGTTTGTAAGCAGGCTTCTTTGTCAGAAGTTCCACCATGAAATTGATCTGCTCCTCCAAAAACCCTTTGTGACTTGGGTTTAACAGAGATAAAATTTTTGCTGCGTCTTCAGTCCTCCCATGGCATACATGGACAAATACTTGATTCCATATTTTGTTAATCGTTTCCTCATCGAGTTCTTGAGAGTCGAAAACTTCGTTGAACAATTTTGGCGATTGTTCGAAATTTCCTTGAATCCACTCCAATAAATAAGGAATGGCTGGAAGATCTAAAAAAATTTAAAGAAAATATTACATTTTATATTCATAGAATAAAAATATTTTAGATAATAAGCTTTTTTGAAAATTACCAGGATGTGACGAAATAAACATAATTTCACAAAAGTTCCAGACAAAATCCAATTTTGAATATAATTCAGCTGATTCGATATTTCCATTTGCCTGAGAAAACTTGGAAAACTCAAGTAGAATTCCTCTGTATTTTTGACTAAGATCAGTTAATGAGCTCTGCAAAACTGGATTAGGGTAGCTTCTGGAAAACTAAAGGCATAAATAATAATAATATAATTAAAATTAATATATAAAAATGTTAAAATGCAAAACTCTTAAATTAAAGTAAGTTACTCTTAAGGTAAGACAAAATTTGTACAATTTACCTCTTCTTGAGCAAATATAAAATTGTCAGCAGAGGATACAATAAAATTTCTCATATTTGGTTCATCCATCATGTGAAGGATTTCAAATTGAACAAGTCCTAAATCATAAAATAAAAAACATTGTCATTATTTGAATATCATTTAAAATTTTATAAATATTAAGTTTTATAAATCTTTAAGGGTATATATTATTTAAACACCTCAAAATTCATTTTAAACACCTGATTTATAGCACCTGACTTTAAACACCTCGTTTATTATGATAAACACCTGATTTAAACACCTTAAATTTTTATATGACAGAGTATTATAACTTTTTAAATTATGTAATAATTTATTAGGTGTACCTTTAGTGCTTCGATTAAGTTTGTAAAGGTATTTGTTTTTATCCAGTTAAAATGTCTTTTAGCTTTTTTTCTAACTGGCGGCTCATCCTCATCGTCTGAACTTGATGAATAATCTTGAAGAACTTGTGACATTGTTTTGTAAATATATGAAATTTCAGACTCACTAAACTTTAGATCGTTACATGAGAATTCACACACGAGAAAAACCTTTTAAATGTAAAATTGGGAAATATTAATTCAGAGGGATGAAAACTTGAGATCGTCAAATATTGCTTGACGGATAAAATAACTCTGTGTTTGGGTAGTTTATAATTTAGGCTGAGCCAGTGGTAATGTCTATTCTTATATTAACATTAATCCATTCTATTAATATTTTATGTAAGCTTGTACCTTTTTAAGATTAAGATATAAATATAGAATATGTAATTTTATATTCTAGATTATTGGTGTTAGAATTAAGGTGTTTATCCTATTTATTTCAAGGTGTTTAATTTATTTATTATGGTGTTTACCTAAGAGGTGCTTAATTTAATTATTTTAAGGTGTTTATTCTATTTATTGAGGTGTTTAGTTAAATGGGTTCCAAATATAAATAAGACAATTAAAATAGCCCAAAAATAAGGACCAAATTGGCTAAATTGTTCAAATATAATTCATTAAAATTTAATGTTTATTCAAAAATTAATTAATTTATCAAAACAAATTAAATATCCTAAACTTTAGTATGCTTAATGCTAAGTAAATGTTTAGATATATTAATATTGAATTTTACTTGAATGCGAGAAAGATGGTGAAAGCAGAAAATAAGAATGCCAGTGAGAGCGTGTAGCCAGCATAATAAACGGCCGTGGTGATTTCAAGGTTTGTCGGATCCGGGTTCGGCCCTATTGGTGGAACCAACGGAGTACATGAACTGTAATCCGTCTTATTTTGCCATGACCCTCCAGCCTCGCAAATTCTTGTCACGTTATCTATTTCATCAAAATACAAAATTCAAACTTATTTTCCATAATTCAATTTCCCTCCTCATTTTCTTATAGACCCCCAACCCCAAAAGTTTCATATATTATCCTATAAATCTATCTATGACTAAAATATATACTTATTACTTATTTCAAAACATTTTACATAGTACGAGTATTTGTATATTTTATAAGGTATTTTCCTATAATTACTATACAGGGTACTATAAGATGTAGTACTTTAAGAAAGTATGGTACGTAGTTTGATTAACATTTGGTGTGAACTTTGGGTCAGATTTAACAATCTTTGTGAGGAGAAAATTATTAAAATAATGTAAAGTGATCTGTCAATGAGGGAAGTGGCGGAGCATGTGGAGATTTTGAAGAGTGAACGTGGAGGAGTGATGGGAGATTTATTCTTCACTTCCCTATTATTGTTTCCCACTTTTCCCCATCTGAGGCAGAGTGATGGGGAAAGTAAAAGGGTTTTGATAAAGGGCCTTCTCCGCTCCTTCAACTCCTCTCGATTCATCAAACAACCCCCCTTTTGTGTTCAACAAACGACCAGAACAAGAGGAGAACTCAGGGAGTGAATGAGGAAATACTCAACAGTTAATCGCACTCATAAATTCCAAATTGATTCCACGGGTGCGGAGAAAGATCAAAAGGGAAAATCGAGGGGAAAATATTAAAGATTCTTTTATAAACCTCAAATACCATTCTTCAAATTTCAACACTAATATAATTCTCTTATAATAATAATTTAATTCAAGATTATTTGAACTTACTATATTTGTCTATAGTATTTCATTAAACCAATATTACTTACATGTTAATGTTAGTAGTAGTTTAAATTCTATAATAGTAATTGTATTAAAAATGAATGTTTGGCGAATAAAACACTTTTTGTATTTGATCCCGCTATCAAAATAAAAGAAGTTGTTTATAACAATGGGATGAACAAAGATTTTCGTATAACAAAAACGGGTTAACGTCTCAATAACATGAATTGCATGAATTTCTCCGGTTTCTCACTCTCCTTAATATTCAAATGGGGAGAATGCAATGAACATTTAGGAACCTTTTTATTCCGCTTCGATCCTCCGGACCAAAATGAAGAGATTCCCCCCGTTTTAACACCAGAAGAATTGGAGAATGTGAGAGGGGGAAAGTGCGGAATGGGTGAAGAAATCCCATTGGATCTTTATTGCCCTTCCAGATAGGATGAGTGTAAGATGAGACTCAAAAGGAGCTAAAGATCCATTTCACACACTTTTTGATTGGGAAAGAAAAACCCTACAACCAAATTTAATTTTGACTTCATCTATCCATATTTTCATATTTTCATATTTGTGAATAAAAATGAAAATATCTCTATTTGATAAGCTTAACATTTAATTGCATTCCTAATCTTTTAAAAATTACAAAAAATTCAGTTAAACTTCAAACTTCAATACAATTTAAAATGTCTTGTTCTAAAATTGATATACTTACATATTTTTAATTATTCATTGTTATATTATCCATATATTTATAATCGATAAAAAGGGTTGAAAATCCGATTAGGTAAACGAAATTCGTTCAAATTGAGTGCCAAAATATTAGTAGAAACCGAAGGGTGAATGAATGTAAACAAAGTTCAGAGTTTTCGGGTCACCGCTTCATTCTAAGATAAGTGTATAATAATTAGACCACCATAGGAAAATGATATAACAAGTTCTCGTAACTGAATCATAATTCACATTCTAGTTTCATCAACTGGAGAACCATTTAATATCCACGGATCATAAACAAGAGAAGAAGCTCAAGTAAAGTTAAGGCCTTCCTTAAAGGAAATTGGAATTGCCAAGATAGAAAATACTCGTTAGGGAAATCTCCTTTAAATTATTCGACCCGTACGCACAATTCCCTCTTAACTTCTGACAATAAGCATAACGATAAGTATACCAATACTAGTATACCTATACATCGACATCGAATATTAAGTAATAAGATTGTATATTACATTTTATATGAAAATAACAAGTACTCATACACCATATAAGAAGGGTTATAATATTAAGCTTTGATCCTTGATGGTTTATTAAAATGAAATATAGTTTATTGTCTATACTTACCCATAGCATTAGTTAATGTCTATACATTTGAATCAAGATTTTGTAGGAGTATATTGCAAAAGTATTTAATATGAATGTACTATTATGATCCTTATATGCAAAGCGAAGTTAAAGTGGTTTTAATGCCAAACGAGAGGAAATGACTTTGGTTTCCGAGATATTCCAACTCCGCCTCCAAGGTATACAAAAGTTATACTAAACTATGTGTTCTAAATCAAGGTTCTAAATATGAGTTTCTGTTAAAGTCGCTTGTGATGAACGATGTTGTCTATTAAATGGGAATTTAAAAAGGAGAAAGCTGAGGTTGAAAAGTTGAGAATAAAAAATCCTCCAGGTCCCTCCCTTTCATCACTCATCATCATCACGTCATTACTTATCTTCATATACAGAACTCAATTCTTTTCAAAGAAAAGAACTTCTTTGGTACCTAGACTTATCAAAATCTCTCTATACATTCCATTGATGGTCATATTAGTATTGTATAGAATATGGTATACATAATATATGATACATATAAATATTTGGAATTTTATAAAATTAAGATTATCAATTTTTAACTTACTTGAAGTATCATAAGGAATATCGTTTAGATGTTGAAAACATGGTAAAGTGACTGATTCTCCTTCCCGCGTTGGTGGCCAACACAAAAGCCCGTCAAAAGTTGTGTTGCATCCATAGGAAGGCTCAAATGTAAAGTTTGAATAAAGATGGTGACAAAGCACATCGTCCACTAGCGTCTGGTTGTCCATAATCCCCCCTTTGAAATTGACAAGATCGATGTTGGCGAAATCGCCAGAGATGAAATCATCGTCCATCTCACCCGCTTCGTTGAAAATAACTCGATTCATCCTTTGCTACATTTTAAACCTATAAATCAAAAAAATTAATTGTCATTTGTCACAATCACACAATTACACAATGAAGCACTTTACAATGAAACACTTTACAATAAAACACTAAAAATAATAGTTGAATGCAGTTTGCTATACTTTGGTATATTGTAAATCTATGACCATTTAACCATAAGTTAATGTCTTTTCAATTGAATAAATGCACTACATTGATTTCCGGATAAAAACTTGCAAGTTTACGATTCCCCATAATTCAAAAACTATATAAAATGTGTATCAAATAAGAAGGGGTTTAAAGGCTTATTTCTCTATTCCTCTTTGGATGGATCTGGTTAGCCCATAAATTGCGGATTATGTGGGCTGAGTCAACAGATGGATAAATTGTCTCTCTTTTCACTCCCCATTTCATTCCGAGAGAAATGGAGAATTTGAACCGGAACCAAAGAACCAATTCGGAATTCATTTCCATTTCTTTCCCTATCCCTTTCGCGGCCAAATCTCTTCAAGCTCTTTAACTTGGCTTTATCTTACACGCAGTTAGTGTGTAATTCCCTTATATGTATGAGCTATACGAGAAAAATTTCTTTTATAGAAATGGTCCGTTCATTCCTTAAAGATAAACCATTTCTTAAACGCTTAAGATAAAATGCACAGTCGCCCACGCATTTCACTTACTTTTAACATTACAAAAATACGAGGCATAAACGGGTACAAGCAAGCCTTAACTAATGCATATATAAATATACATACAACCATAGATTATTACTCACTTCTACAAAAATTATACATGGCGATTATATTCTCCAATTATCTTTGGACATATTTATATTATACAAATTTTACATAATAACAATATTTATTGCTACTTAATATTTATATAGAAATTATACATTATGGTACACGTATAAATTCTATACTTTTTGTAAGACGTATTTTGTAAATTGTGTAGGAATGAACAACATTAGATAAATAACATAAGTATAAATATTAAATATACTTGTAGGAATATAACATTTATTCAGATGCATTTGTAAAGAGTTGGTGTGCGAATATTGAATGGGAATTGCTAAAGGAGTTGAAGGTTCTTTAAGAGAACTCCAATTGAAAGTTGTCAAGTTTAAGGCCGCCGCATTTAAGAAGATCTTTTTTGGTCCATGTGGACATGAGGAGATATTTCTTTATCCAAATATAAAGTACTTAATCCTTCTCTCCCACACTCCTAAGGAAGAAACATGGGAGATGTAATTTTATATTTAGCCGGTTTAAATGCACTTTTGGCGGACAGATGGGAAATAATGGGAAGGAAATGGAGCCGAGTTGTCCGAAGATCGCACGGACCGATTTCAAAATCCAATCTCGGCCAGACCACAAATTACTCTATTTATAAAAATCCAAATCTCTCCTTTCTTCCATTATTTATAAAACACTTAATGGACCATTTAATGAAAAATTACAAGATTTTTCAAAGATTTTGATCTATTCTTGACATTAGTCTAATGTTTTCGTTAATGATTCACAACTTTTTAATTAACAAGTCACGAAGGCATCAATTATTCAAATAAAAAGTTGAACTTGGTGTAAAACTTGTAGTTTTTTAACATGCCTGATTCAACTATTGAAGAAAATGGTTAAAATATAATTTAATTAAGAAAAAGGGTTTATCGAAGCGAATCAAGCTAAATGTTAATTGGGGAGTGAATAACATTACAAGTGCCAATTATACTCTCGAATATTTATGTAACAGACTTACCAATTGCTAACTTATGTATATTTTGAATAAAAATTGTGAGTAAACAGACGAGGAATTTTTCGACTCAAAGCTTTTAAGCTCTCCAAACAAAATTGCATGAAGGGCCTTCAAAAGAAGAACCACACAATTCATCAGTCATGAATTGAGAATCAAAATGTAAAAGAACGTCCTATATCTTCCATTGAGATACACAGATACATAACATATACATACTGCGATATATCATACGTATGGTATTATATGAGTAAATGTGCCTGTATTTCTTACATGTAAAGTAAAGAATATACAAAAGTATGCATAGTATACTACCTGTATAACTATGTAGGTATGTAAAATATTATGCTAAATACTCGTAATATTCTAAAAAGTGTTGAATATTTGTTGGAATGGAGATGAGAAGTGGAAATGAGATTTGCAAACGGACTCGGTCGGTTTATTCAAAAAGATGAGCAAGCAGAATGAAATTGGAAAAAGTCTTTCAAGTGCTTCAAACTCATGTCAAACATTCCAACACTTTTGCATACGGCTTTAAATAAATATTGGGCTTTTCAACCTCACATAAATAAAGCCAAAGGCTCATAAACAAAACCTCATATGTAATTCATAGTTGGGAGATTTTAATATCTACTTACACGGGTTCAAATTTTAATTCATATTCCATTTTAGTATTAAAAAATATTTTTTAGATTTTCGCTTTTTAGTATTTTGTATGATTCATATTCACTTTTTACGAGTTTTTTGTTATGTGGGTATTAATTTACAAAAAATCTTTTGAGTGTTGTTGGAAAGATTTTATTTTTATGTGTTCCATATTATGTTAGTGAAGAATTGAAGTGAGTTTGAGCGAGTCCAACTGTAGGTGTAGTAAATGTGGTGGGGCAGATGAGTCGATGAGTGAAAGGGTCATTAGCAATTTTTCTCTTGGCTTCTGCCACTTCCTTTCAAAAATACCCGACGTGACTGGCAGATTGTCAAAGGACCCTCCAGAACTTCATGCAGATGAGGGAGGAAAAGAAGGTCAAAGAATCAGCTCCATCCATCCACCTCTTTTAAGATGTTCGAAGGAAAGGTCGTAAACATCACGCCCTCGACTTTATATAATAAAAAGATAAAGACAATCTTTTTCCCTCTTTAATCCTCCTCAATTCTGCAAATATAGCTTGATGCAATTTGACTCATTTTTACTACACAACTTCTTTTGCACAAAACCATATGAGTCGTTACCATTCTCATTGACATATCACACTTTTGCCGCATCGTTATATTGAACGTGTTTTGTCAGTTTGGCATGTAATATATCCATATACTATAAATACTATACGTTAAGATCTTATTTACTATATACCACATACAAGTATGTATGGATAGTATACAAGATGATGTTGTAGATGTATGTATGGTACAGGTACAGATACATATAGAGAGTATTTACCATATATGTTATATGAGTTATATGTACCATATACATACAGATAAATTAGATTACCTAACCCATCATATGTTTGTTTTATATGGGATGTATAGAAAGTAAGAGTAAGAGTATGGTAAATGTCTAAATATAAAATCACTATTGTTTTCGCTCACTTGAAGGAGTGAATTTATAAGAAATACTTGTTTGGACAGAATGAGATAGAATCTTAATGAATCTTCTCAAGCCACACATGCTTAATGTATGGTAATGAGTTATTAGTATTCTAAAAGTATTTTCGATGAGCCATAAGCTCTATAAATTGACTTTGTGTAGCTCTTGAGGGCATGGACCAATCACCTGTATTTTATGCAAACGGGCAAATGCGAAGGTGTAAAAACCATTATTTTAAATAATTCCTCACCTGATTTTACCTCTTTTCCAAACAACCGATGGATATTTGTTTATTTGCCTTAAAATGAACTGACAACACTTGAGAGTTGATCTTGTCAAGTTTTCACAACAATTAAACAGATTTAAACTTCTTTCAATTTCCCACTTTCGTCTGGTTTTAAACCGGTGAACAATGAATAATGGCAGGCATTGACAAATTGTAATAGCTTATACAAGATAAAAAAGGCAAAGGAAATAAATAAATTTTTTGAAATATACCTTTAATATTATTATTTAATAGGAATAGACTTTTAAAAATATTTTATTAAAGGTCAAAAAATCAAATTAGTTAATGAAAATGATTTTAATAATGAAAAGGACATAAGTTTAAAAAATTCAACACACTTTTTTGCACTCGGAAAGATGTTTAATATGAGGAGGAAAAGATTCACAAATTTACAATTTATCAAACGATTCAATTTGGATTTAAAAAGATTTAATTTGGAAAGTCTTTGGGTCCCCACTCAATGAGAGTTGTAATATTTTAGGGGTGTTTGAGTTGAGTGCCGCGGAGACACTAAACCACCTTTGCGAATCTCTGCCGCTTTTGGGTCGGGGAAAAGAAGCCGGAGATTTGCCAAAAACACTCCTCCTGCCAACTTGCGTATTCCGAAATGGGAAAACCGATTGACTTGCCCTTTTGTTCCCCCACATATTTTATTTCTTTACTTCGCCTATTTGCTCTTCGAGTAAACGGAAAACATAATTAGACCGAATGAAATAATTTATATTTTGTAAATAATTTTCATAGTTCAAACAACCCAACACAGTTCAACGCACAGCTCTGTAATAACATCAATGTTGCTTATTGAGGACAAATATGACATTAAATTTAGTAAATCAAAGATGGAAGAAGAATTAACACATAAATATGAATAAATGCAAAGCTCAATTGTCAGCATTTGGAATAATTAGAATTCAAATTAAATTAGGATTTGACCGAGAGTTTAATTAAATGCTCTACTGTAAATGAAGGCTTTGGGGAAGGTCGCGGTGGTGAAGGGGGAATATGGAATTTGGGTAATTTCATTGGCTCCAACTCATTTGTGGCTTATCTTTCATCTCCTTTTATTTCAGAGGAAATTGAAAGTGTAATTAAAGTTCAAATAAAACCTTCATTGGCATATAGCCCTTTTCATATACGATTGATCATTCCGCACTAATGTTGATGTTCTAAGTTTATTTACGTTCAAACAAATATCACTCAAATGCACAAACAGGAAGATCCCGGAAATTAGAAATTGAAAAGTTTTCAGCCAATGCCAATGAGTGCTAAATATTAATCGGAAACTTTATTGTTATAAAATCATGAATATTTAACAGATAACAGATTTCAGATTCCAACATTCCAATAAAGACAAAGACATACAGGTAGGTCTATAAACTAACCTTATACAATAACACATTAATTATGAATATTCATTAAAACATTTAAATATGTACATCATTTAACATTTAAACAACTTAATTAAAACTCGTGTTGTAATCTTGATCTGTTTCTTATCAAAATAAATATCACTGTTAATAGACCCTGTAAACCAAATACTTAGTTGAAATTAAATCTTTATTTTAATTGTGAAAATTATGAATGTTAAACAATTTTTGAAAGAATTTAAAAATTTAATGACAGTTAAATATTTAACTCACAGTTGTAAATTGTGTAGCAATGATAAAATAAGTTCCCATTCTATACCCCACAGAATCAAAGAGAATTCCAGCAGCAGACGGCCCAATGAAACATCCAAGTGCAAATGACGAGGTCCAAATTCCAGAAACGAGTCCGTAGGTTTGAATGCTATCGGGAAATCCGCGGTTTCTGTAAGAATTCGAAAATTCCTTAATAGTGCTCTTTAACTACCAAATTATATTCATACATTAAAATTCCTTAAAAATTGTTATAAATGAATAATATAAAATTATTTGAATTACAATGAAAATTTTAGAGCTTGGAGAAATGCTGCAACTAAAGTGGCTCCAAGTCCAAGACCTTGAATGGCCAATCCCAAACAAGTAACCCAAAGAATCCTTAACAAATGAACAGATGAAATATTTATTAATAATAGTAAAATAAATTAAACTGGTATAATACGTATGTGTAGGAATAATTGGCAGCGGTCCCATGAGCGAATAACCACTCAAGATTAATACAATTCCAATCATTGAAATGGCCATAGTGCAATTTGTTTTATCACAAAGTTTTCCCCACAGTGGAGCAGAAACTGCATAGTGAGCTCCAGAAATTATCAAAACAACTCCAGTAGTAATCGGAACGAGTCCAAACTAATAGAAGTTGAATTATTATAAATTATAGTTTTTTTATTTATTGTAATTTTTATAGATTTGAATTATGTACTTGTCGTATATGAGGTTCAAGTATAGCTGAATTAAATCCAATGCTAATAGCACTGGTCATAATAGTGAAAGCGGAAAGTGTCACGGCCGGAATTGAAATCATTTGGATAAATCCAAATTTTCTGCTTTCCTCTTTTTCTTTTTCAGTTTGTATAACAGTGAAGCTTTTTGGTATCATGAGAGCTGTAATTGTTGTGACAAGAAGAAGTGCGATTCCGATTGAAGCGAAAGGAAGAGTAAAACCCCCCAACTAAGTATATAAAATGATCAAAGGGATTTAAAATCATTCACATAAATAGGAATATGAACATTTAATAAGGAAAATGATATGTCTAGAGTATACTCTAAACTACATTATATTATAGTAATATTATTTGTATACTATATATGCTCTATAAATAAGGGAACCTGAAACAAAACTCCACCGACAGTTGGACCAATAACAAGCCCGAGGCCATAAAACGTTTCCATTGAAGCCTACAAAATTTTTAGCATAATTAAATCAATTGCACACAAACAAACACATAGCGGGTATAATAATTAAAATCTAAAATACCCATAAGATTGTTATTTATAACACTTACAAAAGTTGTTGCGACCGAATTTGGAAATTCCAACTAAACCAATCAACTAAACATTTTATTAATTACGCCGATCACAATAATTAATTGATTTTAAATTAATAACAAATAGAGTACGTATAATATTAATCAGTTATATGTTTATAATTTTATTTAAATGTTTTATTTACCCAATTCAGCGAGAAGAAAATGGTAAGATTAAAACTTTCGCCAAAATATTTCTATTGTTATATGCTAATGTAAATAATTAGCGGGAACATTTAAACTCGCCATTTTCTTCAAGCTGAATTGGGTATAGCTCAACCTATTAATTATTTATTTACGCCATACTGCAATAATGGTGAAAGAAGCAGTGACAAACGCTGAAGCTCCACAAGCCTCAATTGATCTCACGATAAACGAAATTGCGATAAACCAAGTGCTGTGGTTCACCATATCAAGTAATCTACGAGTAAGGGAGTAGTAATTTTATTTATTTATTTTGCTATAAATATAAATAAAACAAGTTTGCTATATGCTTATATATTATTGTACCCAAATAGAATTGAACAAATTGAAGTTACAAATATTCCCGTGTTGAAAACGCACTTTGGTCCAAGAACATTCATCTAAATCAATTAAGGAGTATACGAAATTTAGGAATTTTATTGATAAATTCTTATTAAATAAATATTGAGTTTAATTACATATCTGCCATAAATTGGTGACATTATAAAAACAATAATTTCAAAAATTCCAAAAACAAATCCATATTGAGTTGCTGTCGCGCCTTTTCTTTCCGCCTCAAAAATAAAAATAATCAATATTCACAATTTTCAATAAAAGAAAATATTTTAAAAAAAATTTCTAATTATTTTTTAATAATTACTTCTTGAGGATAAAATGGTGCTTGGAGAGAAATCACCATTCCTGCCAAAGCCTCAACAATTCCAAAGAAAACAAAAATTAATAATTGTCTTCTAGTAAAACTTGTATTGGAAACCGTTGAATTCGAATTCAAACTTCGATCTTTGGATTCAGATTTTTCACTTTTGTTATTAATATCATTATCGTATAATGAACTAATCGTATTCAATTCAGGTTTCTTATTCAATTCATTCTCCATTTTATTATTTCCTTTATTCTTCCAAATATTGCTAAAATCGAAATCTTCACAATACATAAGCATTTTTAACAAATTCAGAAATTTCCTATTTGATTTAACGTTAATTTTTGATTAAATAAAGAATATTTATAAAGATACCTCGAGATAATATTAAAGTTGCAAACAACAATTTGACAGTAATATTTGTAAAAATGCCAACATAAAGTTGTATGGGCAATGAATATAACAATTACATATAAACTTAATTATTGTGACTTCCAAAATGTTAATAAAGTAGTGTGAAAATCACACATATTATTAATAAAGTTCATGGGAGATACTTTGTTTAATTAATGACTTAAACTTATATTTAGATTATTTATATTTAAAAAGCTAGACAATAAGAAATGCGCACTAGCCACTAACATTAAATAAGGATAACTACATGTATGGTATAGATAGGTCTAATTACACTAATACAAAGGATCCACTTACTTTGTACCTATATATTCTATGTCAGGTTAAAGGTTTATTTGAGTAATTATTAACAATAAATACTTTATGGAGAAAACCAAGTCATTTAGACTATGACTAAGTGATAAAAACCCCATTTAAGTTTATAATGATAATAATACAAATAATAATTTATTTTAATTTAGAGGAAAACTCCACAATATTTGGAGACGCGTGTAATTTAAAATGGTTACAAAGTTACAATCGAACAAGAAATTGAATCATTCATATCAGTAAAATTTGAAATGAATTTTAATCATTAAAATTCCAAAATATACATGAATTTAAATATGATTTCTAAATGAATTTATTAATATGATCATGAATTATACAATTTTAGAAAATATCCTTAAAATAAATTTTATTTAACCTTTATACATTTTTAGTAACTAACTTAACTTAATGAAAATCTGTATGAAGAATTGTTAAATGAACCTTCTTGTTAGATTTAATTTAAAATGCGTAAATGTGGTAATATAAATGACAAGTGATGTGTTATTGACTTTTCAATTTATAAACCTTTAATATTATTGTATGTATTTATTGGATATATGACCTTGCATATTACGATATACGATAATATGCTATTTATGTATTATAGATAGTTTTAAAGCCTCAGTCTTTTAAGATCAAAAAGGGAACTCCATTCCTAGTTTTACCTTGGAATATTTTAAGAGTTCTCTGCTCCCCAACGCAACATTTCATTCTTCATAAGGGTTTATTCATGAGAAGAGAACATGAGGTATCCTTTAATTTGCATAATATAAATCTATGATGTTTCATATAAATGTTTATTTGGTCAAAATCTAAAATAATTTCGATATTAATGTAACTTAAATATTTATTTATGCACAGAGCCAACACTCGGTCCATGACCAATAACTCATTTTAAAACTAAAACTTTTATAGTTTGCTGTAGCTATGAATTTCTCAAAATGCCCATTTATAAATTTTTATAAAATTGTAACAACACTCTAAATGCTACGATTAGCCTGACGCGGAACATGAATTCGAGTCAACTGAGAACGAAGATCATAAAAATATTTAATGATATTAAGAGACTAATCTTTTATTTAGAGAGTTAACGTTATTCTTTACTGAATTAATCAATGAGCGTTTTGAGAAATTCAATGCTACAGCAAACTAACAAAATAATTTTTTAAAATGCCACCGACGGAGTGACAGCGACCAATATACTTTAATATTTAAATTTAATATTCACATAAGTAACAAATACTAACATTGGGTATAAACCAAGTATAATACATAATATTTACTATTCATATCTCCATTAAAAATGTTCGAATAAGTGAAATATGAGAGAACATTAACAAGTAAAATAAATGTGCACAATTTTATTTTCGTCAAAATATGTATATTTTATGTATGTATTATAAAAATAATTAAATAGCTCCGTATCCTTTAGCCTGTTTACTCGTGCTCGGAATAGGGTCAAAACTTTTCATTAGCGGCTCATTTTCAAGATCTTCATTTTTCTTTCCGTTCCGAGCAACAACAATGAAAATTGAAACAAAAAATACCTAAAAACATTTAAATCCTTTAATTAAAACTTTTCATCCATAAATCATACATAAACAATTGGAAATGATTATATTTTTAAATACCACAATAAGTTGTATTGCAATGACAAAATAAGTTCCATTTCTGAATCCAACAGTGTCGTAAAGGACTCCAGAGACCGAAGGACCCACAAAACTCCCAAATGCAAAAGCCGAAACCCAAAGTCCAGAGACAAGTCCATAAGTCCCGACGTTATCAGGATAACCACGTTTTCTAACCATTTAAGAAATTTAATTACTTAACATGTGTTTAACTTTAACATACTTAATAAATACTTATATATGATAGTATGATTTACATAGAGTTTTAAATTGATTTTTCATAATCATGGATCATTTAACATATTATTTATATGTAGTTTACATTGATTCTCTTAGCGCTTGTAAAAATGAAGAAACGAGTGAAGCTCCAAGACCGATTCCTTGAATGAATAATCCCAAGCAAGTGAGCCATAAGAGCCTGCAATTAAATGGAAATGAATGGAGCTTCCACAACCAATTAAATTTTAACATTCACATCAACTTGAGTGCAAACAGTTTAATGTAACAAGTAGATTTAAGACCGACGTTTCGGTAGGGAAAATAGGCAAAGGTCCAATAAGACAGAATCCAGTGATGATGGTGATTGATCCAAGAAGCGTGATGTATTTTGGCTGAAGGGCTTTATCACAGAGCCAACCCCAAGCTGGTGCCGTAATTGCATAAGTTCCACCAGGAATGATGAACACAAAACCAGTCAATACGGCAGTTAGATGAAACTATGTATTTTAAATCTTATTTCAAATTGGTTTTTTAAATGGTTGGTATATATTTTGGATTTAAATAAATACCGGTCGTATATGAGGTTCAAGTGTAGCGGAATTATATCCAATTGAAATTGCACTTGCGATTACACTAAATGAACAAAGTGCAACCGAAGGAATTGAAATCAATTTCCAAAATCCGAATCCATGAGATGCTTTTTTATCCGATTCAGATTCAATCAATTTAGAGCTGTTTGGCATAACGAAGGCAGTGAGAATGGCAGAGACAAATAGGAGAACTCCCATTAAGACAAATGGTAAAGTAAATCCTCCTAACTGTATAAACAATCAAATTTGATTACCGTTAATATAAATTTAAAAAATTTGTAAATTACGTCATAAAGAGCTCCGCCTAATGTTGGGCCGACGATCAATCCAAGGCCATAAAATGTCTCCATCGAAGCCTGTGAAAAAGATTTTTCAATGTCAAATGTCATTTTTCATAAATTTTAATCCGCTTAACATAAATGTCTCTTGAACGTATGAGAACTTACAAAAGTTGTTGCAACTGAATCAGGAAATTCGATCTATACAAATTCATAATTATAATTTTTATATTTTTACACCTAATATAATATAGATATACAGAAATAATATAATATTTAGAAATTTAGAATGTTATATGAATATTTAGATTTTTTTAAGCTTAGCTTACCGCAATGATTGTGAACGAAGCTGTAACAAAAGCTGCGTCACCCAAAGCTTCAATCGCTCTTACGATGAAGGAAAAAATAATAAACATTTGGCCATCGTCTATCCGATCGAGAAAACTAAATCATTTTAATAAATGTATGAATTTTATAGTTTGGGAAAATCAAAATGAATCTCACCCAAATAAAATTGAACAAGTGCCAGTCGTGAATATTCCAAGATTAAAAATAAGCTTTGGTCCAAATTTGTTCATCTGTTAATATTAAAGCCAAAGAAAATAAATTAAATAAACAATTAAACTGCGTTGAAAATTATCTTATTTGTAGTAGGTATTTTAATTCATTTTCATCCTAATTTATCAACAGTAATAACATCATAATTAAAAAATTGTCATATTCATAAAATAAAATTGATTTCTCACATATCGACCGTAAATAGGAGAAGTGAGAAAAACAACAAGTTCAAATACACCAAAAACAAAACCATATTGAGTTGGAGTTGCGCCTTTTTTCTCTGCCTAAATAAATTAATTTTGGTTAATTCACAATCATTAGAGAAAACTTTAATTATTTTCAAAGATTAATAATCATAGATGTTTAAATTTGTATATTTAAAAAATATTTTTGATTGACCTCTTGTGGATAAAAAGGAGCTTGAAGTGAAATCACAATTGCTGAGAAAAACTCCACAATTCCGAAATTAATTAAAGTGAGCCATTGTCGTCTTGTAAAACCCGCATTATGAATCAATGTATCAAGCGAAGGCGGTCTTTTTAAATTCGCAGTTAACGGTCCTTCCTTAGAATATCCTGTTAACACATTTTCACCTTCATTGTATTTCACAGTTCTTTCTTCTTCTTTTCCACTGGTTTCAATCACTGGGATTTTGACGTTTGAATTTTTAACTTTAATCACTGGGAACATTATTTTTTTACCAGCTTCAGGCGAATGTTGCCGATTTTGTTTCGGTGATGAAGGAGGAGAAATTTTTTCATTATCCTTCATAGCTTTTTCACTCTCCATTTTGTTCATTTGTGAGGAAACAATTGCAATTATTGGATCGCCTTTCCCTTCACTTTGCTCAATTTCATCTTCAATCTCGTCCTCATCACTTAATGGAATTTGAGTTTCTTCAACAATTCTCTCCTCTTCATCGGCTGTTGGTTTTATTGGAATTTCTTCAAAAAATGTGTTTTCTTCAATGGGGTGCACAGTGTCTTGAGAATCTTGCAAGGGTTCTTCGGAATCTTCAGATTTAGGTGTTTCCGGTGTGGAGGTTTCTTGAGTCTGAGTCACAAATGTCACTTTATCACTCGTTTGCTCTTTGGGGGAATTATCCAATTCCTCTTTTAGGTGGGAAGACATTGGAGAGAAGGAGATTTGTGTTGAGTGTATTGAAACATAGGCGGCTGAGCTCGTCGTTGCCTCACCACAACTCGTGATCTCCTCTTCTTTCTCTGATAACACTGATAAACTTAGCATGAATTCATAAAAATAACAATCGTATAAACATATACCATTTTAATGAAATTTGCGTTGTTGTAAAAAAATAAAGATTACCGAAACACAAGTGATCAAATGGCTATTCTTATCACGTGATATTATTCGCAATGAACTAACTGCCCTTGTCATATTCATAAAATGCATACTTCGTAATTTGCACAATGATTTGATAAAAAATTATAATGTATTTAGTTATAATTGAATATTTTGTAAAGTAAGTAACAGATAGACATAAGTCGTTCATTATTAATTATTTAATTATAATTATTTTGGTTAAAGTTAAAATTAATTTTATAGAAAACTAAACTTTTAAAAAAATTTGATTTTACCGAATCCTTTTTCCATTAGCCCAGACATAGACGCTGTTCCTCGTCCTCTTTTTCCTTTTCTGCCTCTCTTTTGACCTCGTGCTGGTCCTCTATTTTCGCTCATGGCAAACCTATGCTAATTCATATTATATATTAATTCTAAATTGATTTTTTTGTTTTCACTCCGAAATTTCTTTAATTAGTAAATAACAATATTTAGAATTTATTAAAATAGAAGTAATTCAATGAAAGTGTAAAAAATATAAAAACCACTAAACAATTCCGAATGGCTTATTTATTAAATTTATTATCTAACTTATTCTGGTACATAAATACGTAAATATATAATGTTTTTTTGTAAACTATTGGATATTTAAACAACGATAAGGAAAAAACGATAATAATGAGGAAATCTGTTTATACCATTTTTTCAAGATATAAATGTAAATACATTTCTGTATAAACGATATCATTTGATAAAAGGTGTTATTTTGGATTCAACTTGAACATTTTAGGCAGATAGCTTTTTTAAGTTTTATCCAATCATTTATATTAGGTATATTAACTATATCTTTAATAGGTATTGTATTTAATAAAAATGTATTGATACTGATATGATATACTACATTCCTATAAAGAGATAACCATGTAATATCTTCTTTAATAAATACAATTCACTTATACCTAAGTATATTGAAATTAAATTATTTCTTACTATTACTTGACACAAGCCTTTCCCATTAATAAATGAGCACAGGTTAGAAATAGACAAATCGAGTTCTCGTCACCAACTTCTGCGTTTGATAGAAATGTTTAAAAAATAGTTAGATTTTCTTACCAAGTCCAGCCGAGTTACATAAGAGAGTCGAAGGAACTTTGAAGATCGTACATACATACATAAGTACATACAATGTAAAGTGAAATGAAAGTCATTGGGATTCTTCCAGGTTTTTTGTCGCGAAGTGAAGGTAAAGGCTGAATTTCATTAACCACTTGTTTCTTTAAAAATGACCCTTGCTTGGCAGGTTTCTCCAGCAAGGGCGTTAAGATATAACTTTTGCTTCTCCATATATCCATGCATTCTGTGTGTTTAAAATATAATATCAATATCCCATGTAGGAACATGCATGTTAATTTAATGTTCAAGATCTCTTAAAACTTGTCCCACTGTGAGTCTTGAATCTCGTGAACTAATAAGATATTATACATATATAGGTAATACGACTGATGTACATAGTCCTGATGAACTCCTGGAATCAAAATGCATGTGACATTGATTATTGATACAAATGCATAGGTATAGGCTGATTTGAATATTGCATGCCACGAAGATCAATTTAAACTTTTCAGCAATTCGATGAAAATTATTTTCTAATAACCACACGTTTTCTCTAATCTATAATTAAGGAGAATTTATATTTTATGTTACAGCATTCAAAATGGTATCCAAATTATTATGATAATGAATTAGAAAGTTTATATAAGTATTATTATAAAGAATGGGAAATTAAATGTGATTAAACATTCACGTGTATGTTTATTTACTTATTAATGGAAATGAGTATTTTTAATTATTCGTATGTACTTTATATGTATAAATATTAGCAATAACAACAAAAAAAAATTTCAAAATATTCAATTTGAAATATATACTACCGCGATACTACTAATTACAAAGTATTATTTTTAAATATGAATGGACAAGTGAATCATGATACTGTGAATAATTTAAAAATGATAAAAAACAATCAAAGGTTTATTCCAAAAAATTATTGTTTTAAAAGTCAAACTTAAATTTAATAGTCAATTTGTGCATATACTTATACATATTTATTTTAGTAAATTATAGTATAATTAACGAGACGATAAGGTACTGACATTTATAGACATAATAACTATATTTACAATATCTCAATACAATTGGAATAAAATTAAATGTAAGTAGGATAATGTATACAAGAGTGTTTATATGAATAATAAAATTTAGATCATGCTTGTGGCAATTTACAAAATATTGAAAAACATTTTTATCATAATTTGCGGTGACATGTCAGATTATAATTTCAAAGCCATTGACATTGTACATTGTCTTTTAATCTTAATACTTTAAATATTGACAGCTATTTAATAGATATGGATAGACAATTAATCACGGACAGGGATTTTCCTAGATTTATATTACACATTTAGCCCACTTTATTCTTGTAAATAAGTAATTTAATTATCCTAAAATATTTGCTTTAACAATTAATAGAAACTCGTCCGATTTTACCAAGCTCTCGAGCTATGGCTGAATTAAATAAAGGTTAATAATTTTCTATCATAATTATTCAATTAATTTCAAGCTCTAACTTTCATTAAAATTTAATTTGCCTACAATTAATTTTATAGATAAAAATAATAGTACAGATAGTGTACCTATTAAATAAATACAATTACTAATTGTAATGAAATATGGTAATTATAGGAAAATTTAATTTGTTCATAATCACCGGCGTTTTATTCGTTTCACTTGCAAGCGTTATTGGTGTCGTTGCAATTTCTGGAAAAGACAGAAAACAACTTTTACAGCCCAAAGAGACTGTAGATGAAATTGTCAATAGAATTTTAACAAACAGTCCTGTAATCGACGGGTAAAATATAAACGTTAATTATTGATAATCAAATTTACCGCTATTTACAAATACAAATAAAATGTAGGTACATTCGCTTTATTTATAATTATTTGAATTATGATTTAAAAGGCACAATGATTTTCCACTCAACGTGCGAAATTTCCTATTCAATGATTTGAGCAAATTAAATTTTTCTGCTGATATGACGCAAATTCCACCATGGGCAGGATTTGCTGGAACTCACACTGATCTTCCAAGACTTCGTAAAGGAAGAGTTGGAGGGCAAGTAAGATTAACAAATTATTAAATTAAATTAAGTTTTTAAATTTTTTTCTAATACGATATTTATTAGTTTTGGGTCGCTTATGTTTCATGCACTGCTAATTACAAAGATGCTGTTGAACAAACTTTTGAACAAGTTGATTTGATCCGCCGTTTAGTCGCAGACTATAAAAATGATATGCATTTTGCAACTAGCGTAAAAGGTTTTTTAATGATTAATCGCTGAGTATATTAATAATTTAATTAATTTTTCTTAGATATTGAAGATTCAATAGCAGCAGGAAAAATTGCGAGTTTGATTGCCATTGAAGGTGGTCACATGATTCAATTCAGTATGGGAATTTTAAGAACTTTGTATGATCTTGGAGCACGTTATTTAACTTTGACCCATAACTGCAATACTCCATGGTGTGATTAATATTTAAACTCAAACTCAAGAGAATAGGGACGAGAATTGCGCAATAATTAAGTCAATTGAACAACAATTATAAGTTTAAATTAAATAATGTTTATATCAGTATGTATTTTATTAAAGGGCCGACGCTGCTCCAGTTGACCGAGATCCTCCACAATTCCCGCCACAATCATTCGGACTTTCTCAATTTGGACTTGTAATACACACTGTGATTAAATAATGAGTTGTGATTTAGAATTTGATTCAAAAGTTAAATTATTGAATTGTTTGATTAGAAAATAATTGACGAGATGAATCGACTTGGAATGATCATTGATCTCTCACACGTGTCTTATGAAACGATGAAAGCAGCTCTTTTAAGATCCAAAGCTCCAGTTATCTTTTCTCATTCATCTGCATACGAAATTTGCCCACATCATAGAAACGTTCGAGATGACATTTTAAGACTTGTGGTAATTATTTTACTATAAACAATAATAATATTCTGTATATAATATTAGTGTGATTTAAATTATTGATATTGTTAAGAATGAAACACTAATTGTAAAATAAATTATTAAAATAATAGAATCAAACAAATTCCATTGTGATGGTCAATTTCTACAGATATTTCATTCGGTGTGATGGTCAACCTGCAACAATTAAAGATGTAGTTGGTTAGTTTAAAACTAATTTACTTCTAATAAATTATAAAATCGATAGTATTTATTATATTATTTTAAATAGACCATATCGAACATATAAGGAATGTGACAAGTGCGGATAATGTTGGTCTTGGAGGAGATTACGATGGAATTGATGCGTAAGAAATACCAATGTTCAAGTTTAAACTTTGCAATATTATTATCATTTTGAATAGAAAATATATATTGAAATTTTGACATATAGAACTCCAATCGGATTGGAAGATGTGTCCAAATATCCTGATCTTATTAAAGCGCTTTATGAAACAGGAAGATGGTCAGAATCGGATTTAGAGAAACTCACTGGGAAAAACTTATTAAGAGTCTTCCGTAACGTGGAAGCGGTATAACTTTATGTTATTTAATTAAGAATTAAATAATAGTTTAATTAAGAATTAAATAACAATTTAATTAAGATATTCCTTTAATTCCTCATTAAATTTGATTTCCTCGTGGGCTATTTACATTATGTTCTTTATGTATTGTAATTTATATTTTATTAGACAAGAGATTTTCTTATAAACACCCGACCTCATGAGGAATTATTGAAGAACAGCGAATTGGACAAATATGGTGTAAATCGACAATGCATCACATCAAAATTCCCAGAAAATGAAATTCAAAGGAATGCCAAAGCAAGATACACAATTCCTGCATAATTTAATACAGCAATTCTGAATTAAAGTTTTAAATATTAAAAATACAAACTTGATTATTTATAATGTGGTTTTATAAAAAAAATCAATTAATAACAACTACTCATTATATTATAATTTAAATTAATGTGCATATTAAATGATGGCCAAAAATCTATTAATTAATTTTTATTTGATTTAAAATTTAATAAAGTTCATTTACAATAACATAATTCCATTTCATAAAATAATTCATATCGATTAAATTAATTAATGGAGAAATTAAATTCGTAAAAATGAGTGTAAATCTTTAATGAATAAATAATATTTATATTCATATTATGTTAGAAAAAAATAATTGATCGATTGTATTAAGGATAATATATAAAAGTTAACATTACGGTAGATATAATATTAGTTCATATTTGAAAATGTTTAAAAAAAATATAAATAAACTTTAGTGAAAAATAATTGATTGAGAAAATAATCGTTGTAGAATGTGAAGCAGAATTTAATTAATTATTTCGCCATGTTGGCGTTTAATAAGTTCACTTCCGACACTGGTAGGTTTTTTCTCCGAGTGTCTTTTGATGTAGAGATTCATTTCCAAGTAGGGGCGGGAAATGTTGCAGCTAATGTATTTTTCGAAGATTTTGTTCCCCACGAATTGAATGCATTTTTCATTTCTCACGATATCTCTCCAATCCTCACCGTATCCAGAAACAGGGATTGTAACTGGATCATCTTGAACCTGAAAAATAAATTATAAATCAATTTAAAACCAAATTAAATATTTACCATTAACCAATGTCAAATAACCACATAAAATATTAAACTTTAAAGTTGATCAGTTTTTTAATTAGTCTTACTTTACGATTTTTGTGAAAAAGAACGACTTCACCATAGAATTCTTCATGGGTATTGCTATCATTGAGCAATTGGGGCCAAATCCAAAAGTATCCTCTGTGTTTCATCACAACCCACACGAAGTCAAAGTTATCAAGGTACATGATAGCTTGAGCAAAACGATAACCTAAATACAAACATTGGATATCTTTTAAATACTTAGTTGTTCATTCTAAAAAATTTAAAATAATTAGAAACAAATTAAATTAATGCAGATAAATTTTAAAAATAATTCAAGCTCACTGTAAAATTGGGACACATCCTTGGCCAATGGATTGTATGGGACAAACTGATTGGGTTCGTTTGTGCGCCAAACATGATGATGCTTCAAAAGATGAATGGGAAGTTCTTCGTTGTTGAATCGCTTGCAGTTCAAGTAGAGACATTGTGAATGTGGTCTAGAAAATATAATTATATAAATCATTTCTCATTATTGTCATTATGAAATTCCAAAATTATAAAATACAATTTCATAATTATCACAATTATAAATTTATTATCATAATTGTAAAGTAGATAATAATTAGATCATTTAAATGACTTTAATGATTTAAAATAATTTAATAAATTCAACCATACTTATATGTGCAAGCGTTTTCATGTGCAGTTAGATCAAATCCAAAGATGAGATATTTGCAACCCCGAGACGCAAAAGGACAAGAGTAGACGGAACATCCCCAAATGTAATTGTAAAATTGACACTTGGTTTCGTAGATCGGCTTCATGCACATCCCTTCGTTACTTGTCATGTAAACACATTTGGCCACAAAGGTCTGGCAATTACCACAGGTCATGTGGCCAGCCAAGCAAGTTGACATTCGTGACCCGTACATCGGCTTGAAGCAGAAACAACATTTGAAGATATCCATAATCTTCTGGCCTGGAACCATCTGGAAGAGTCCTCCGGTCTTCTTAGGAAAAAATCTGAAGAAAAAATATTTTTAATGGATCTAATAAATATGATTGATTCAATTTAATGGATTGTATAAAAAAACTTTAAATATAAAATTCATAATTATAAAATTTCTTACGTTCTGGACTCTACCATGTCCCTGAATTCCATTTCTTGCCTAATCGGCCCAAACACAACTTTTTCACGCTCCATTATCTTTCAGTGTCTTCCCGAGATGTGAAAGAAGAGATGAACGAAATGAATTCTTTCAATTAAAGAAATGAGAGGAAATTGAAGAAATTATCCGGAAGGGAAAATGGCGGAGGCGGAGAGTGATGCGCGCCGTTTGAAGCGAATGAAGCGAATGACGTGTGATGGGAAATGACTTTTACGCAAATGCTAGAGCGAGAAACGTTTTTGTGCTTCGTCAGATTTAAATTAAATACATAGTAAACAGTATTTAACATTAAAGTTTAAAGCATATATATTCCCTATATATTCCTATATATATTATAAATATATTATATTGGTAAGTATATTGAAATACCTATTCCTTATAAAAACGTATAGGAATGCGGAATTGGCCAAGAAGCCATGCGCCAAAATAAAGATAATTGTATTTGTGGAATCTTTGTGAAATATTATTAAAAATAATAAAGTATTAACTTTGCAGGCATCTTTATTTAATTCATAATTTTATTTAATGTAAGAAGTAATCCTTAAGTAATAAAAAATAATATATATATATTAATTTATATATATATAATGTTAGTTATGAAAAAACAAATCATACAATTTCACATTTCATTTATTTATAAAGCACGTTGAATTTAATCCTATTAATTTAAAACTTATTTTATGTAATTAAATTCTGTTGGGAAGTTGAACTGTTTCTATAAGCAAATCTTAAATGCTTTTTGGGAAAAAAATTCTTCTTGAAAAAAAAGATAATATAAAGTAAAATGACTAGTAAAATAAAGGAATGCTTGATTAGGAGTAAAATAAAGAAAAATTGAAAAAGAGTCGGGTCACAATAATTTTTCCCTTCTATGTAAATAACTTTATAATATTTCGAAAAAACTGCTTGTGACGAGAAAACAAACCATACAATATAATTTAAACATAAAAGAATAAACAGAATTTTAAAAAACCAATTCATATCTCGTGGCTCGGTTGGTGGATCGTAGGTTTGGAACAAAGCCAAAAAGATGAGATTGGTCCCGCCGAGAATCAAAAGAAGACCGAGGTTTGGAGAAATATCACAATTTTCTTTTTCCAGGTAAAGACTTCCAATTGTGAGCATTGAAAACGGAATAATGACAAATAAAATTCCTATGGTGGAAATTCTTAGGAGAATAAAATGTCTCAGCATATGGCACCATCCTCCCAAAGTGCAAATAGAGGGATTTTGGGATACTTCAATTCCCAATTCTAAATCCATTTATAGTGATATTCAAATATAAAGAGCTTTTAATTAAACATGAATCGTGACCCTGATATCTGCGAAAAATTATATTAAAACAGTTAATTCGTATTTACATATATTTAAGTTTATTTAAAATAATATATTAATTTTAAAACATTTAAAATTGTTTTTACTTTTTGGATTTTGATAATTTATCAGTATATTTGAAAATGAATTAATTTCATTAATTTTAATTGGAAATTGTATGCTAAATCAATTTAACTCTTTATAATGCAATTTTAAATAATCATGAAGAGAATGAAGACACTGAGGAAGGAATACAATAAGTTTAATGAATTATCACACAAGTTTATTTCTATTTCCTCGTTGTGGTAAATTCAATCTATTATTTTTTAATTTTAGCCCACAAACCTATATATTTATCATCAAGATGCGTCTAATAAGAAAATTCCTGACTAATGCAAATTAAATATTATTTAACTACATAGATTATACCAACTTCTCTTAAATATAGGAGTAATGAAAATGAGTTAGTCACTTTGGAAATTTCTCAAATAAACAAAAACTTTTAATTCTTTAAATAAAAAACCCAATTCTCGGTATTCCTGCAATGTTCTCTAAAGTTGAAAAGATTTGAATTTCATTGAATTTCATTTTTCGAAAATTCATTTTTTGTTTATTTGAGATTTCCTAAGTTACTAACTCATTTTCATTACTCCTATATTTAAGAGAAGTTGGTATAATCTGTAAATGAAAATAAGAATCTCAAATTTTTCTAAATTGTATAAATTTAAATTTCCAGCAACATACATGTATAGTACTCTTATAGACTCAAATTAAAACTATGTACAATAATTATATTCATTTCTCTCAACGTAACTTTTATGTCAATCATCGCACAATTTCTTATAGACGAAAATGCAGGGTCGTATTCCATAGGTTGCTGTATCGGGATTGACAACATAATCTTCAGGATCACATTGGCAAGTTCCATATTCATCAGATTCATTCTCAAGTTTACAAATGAGCCCAAAACTTTCATCACATTCTAAATTCTTCCCGCCACTTTTCTTGCATTTATCACCGATTACCTCAATCTTCCCGCTATCCTTTCTGCAAACACTATTTGTTTGATCCCAGACATATCCATCTTTACAGCGGCACTTCTTCACTCCATCAGCATCTTTGCAATCCAGATAGAATTGATCGTTGCATTTTAGTCAAAAGTCCGCTGAATTTGGAACACAAACATCATTATATTATGCACCGTCCTCCTTCACACATTTCCGTTGGTCATTTGGCTTTGTTCCATCTGGGCATTTTTTCACGCATGGCCATTTCTTATAATAAGTTGCAAATCTAAAATATCATTAATTTAGTTCTAATTATCTACATAATTTTAATTAATGCACTAACATTAATTGTAAGCATTTTGATTATTTTTTACCAAAGGCTAAAGGTATTTTGTAAATCAAATAAAAAGATAACATCTGTTGTTTAATATTCATACCCGCATGGAACATTATTATTGCAATCACTTGGGTTTTGATATCCTCCTATAGAAAACGTTTCTTTATTTCCCAAGTAGATCTCATTTGGACTATTTTGATAATAACGATAAATGTATTATCATTGCACTCCCACGTTTTTTTGCTCCCACCCACAAAGTTGTACGGATGATCCTTCCAACAAGTGCATTGCATTTCATTCTCTGGCACTCCCCCACTTTCCCTCCCATTTTCCACCAGTGCAAGGAGTCCCGTAAAACGCTCCACAATTGAGATACTTGACAACTTTCTTTATGTAAAAATAAATTCCAAATGAACGAATATACAATTTTGAGTAAGGTGTTTACTACTCCGCGTCATGGGTTGTCAAAAAAGAATCAAAGAAAGGAAGGAAGTAGAGCCAGAATTTTTGACAACTCCCATGAAGGGGAGTAGTATGTACATATTTATAGGTGTGTATTGTGTTTATTATTGCATTATCGTTATAAGACATGACCATCATTAGTCCCATTTTGCACGCACATCGTTGACCGTTGTTTAGAACTTTGGGAGAAGCACATTCATATACCCAATCTTTATGACATTGACTTCCGGTACATTTTGAATTAAATCGAAGGTCATCAGTTGGAGGATTCGTTTCTACTATATCACCTAAAACTAAAAAAAACCCTTACCAGCGAAAGAATAATAATTAATTCCATAATTTTAAATTGAAAATTAAAAATGTGTATTAATAAATAAAGTTGAATTATTTTATTGTTTCTATAAATGACATACATTTTACAATTTACAAATGATTAATGAAATTGAATGAAATATCCCAAAAAAGTTTTTATTACATTATGGTAATAACTCGAGATGTGTTATTTAATTAAAGTTTATGAGTCCGAAAAGTCAGGTGGAAAATAAAGTAAAATAACCCAAAATACAATCGTGAAAATGAAAAATAAAATCGGAAATACAAAGCGTGAAATTTCATCAATTCTTTCCCAGTTCATTGGCGATTTCGGTTTTTTGATTTCTCTAACAAAAACAACATTTTCTCTCAAATGGGGCGGAATTCCTTCCAGGTTTTTTGAAAAAGGTTCAAAATTAGTTGAAATATCCCACGCCTTTCCTCTTCGTGTAGTTCTTGTAATTGGACTCCCGAAATATTCATAATAAGGCGGAAAACCCGAATTGTCCTTTTCACTATTCTTTTTTGCCTCTGCTGCTGCAGCCTTGCCATTTTCATAATGAATAAATTTCACGACAACAAATTCAAAAATGGCTGCAAATACAAAAGTTAAACACCCAGCCATCCAAATGTCGATCATTTTGACATAAGAAGCCTGTGGAACGTCGGACTTAAGCCCCGAATACATTGTAACTAAAGTTAGCATGCAGGTGACAACTAAAGAGATCCTTCCAGGAATGGCGTCAAGAGCTAGCCAAAAACTAAACCATGAGAGAGCCACGATTAGAAAAGTTGGCGCGAATACGGTGATCACATGCTGAGCCACTTGTCGTTCAAATGTAAAATCCAAGTAAACATACGAATAAAATTCTGTTTTAAAATAAAATACAAAAATATATTAATTATAGTTTTTATAGTTATAATTAAATTATTAATTTTGAATTAAATTAAATTTATTAAATTTATTCAATTTGCCATCTAATCCAAGTCGTTTTCGACTTCCGTTTCCAAAAGTAATGGGAATTTGTAAGAAATATTTATTAACTTTTACTTTGTCGGAAATCACAATGGGAACAACTCCACTTGCATCCCATTGATAGTGAACATAATCGGCTGAATAAGTATCTGCGAAAACGATGAAGGTATTTAAATAATTTGGAAAATGATTTTTATTTAAATAATTAAATTTTTAACTTATATGATTCAAATAAATATCAAAATCAATCAATATCAACTTACATGATTCAAGAATCATTTGACAATCCTGAACATCTAATGGAAACCAACGAAAATTCATTTGACATCCAGCAATTGTGGAAAGGCCCACAGAATAAATAATTGTTTTATTCTTAAAAATCATCACTTTGGAGGTGGACGTAATTGAAGTAGTGAGAGTTCCAAGTTCTTAAACATAATTAAATATGGCTTATATATAAGTACACCTCTGGTTATATACATATACACTTCTTAAAAATACCGAAAAGACTTCTTAAATAATATTTGGGCTCTCAAACGATAAAGTACCTCTAGAAATACACTTTTCACCTCTTGAATATAAATAATACTTACAGTATAATATTAGACCTCTTATAATAAACACATCTCCAGAACAAAATAAAAAGATTAGTTTATTTTTTAAATAAGTACATAATATACATGAATCATTCATTCGGTTTCCATATTCCTTTCGTCAACTTTTAAACATTAACATTGATAATGTCATCTTAATTATTACCAGTTTACTCAAGTGACAAAGAAATCAGTGTCAGTGATTCAGATTCATACATTAAGCCAGTGCGAAAAAAACTAAATCTAAAAGAATATGAATTGATAATGCACAAGAAGCTAAGGATTATGTTAAGGAAACTGGACTTTGGAATTATTATAATCAACAAAATTATTCTTTTGAACCATTTATAAAATATAATTGTAAACAATCGAATGATTGTAATTCTAAATTGAAACTATTATTAAAAAATGATTCACAAATTCAGAAACTGTTGGTGGTCACACTCACGAGGAAAAAATCATAAGAGGAATTCTTTAGTCAACTAAAAATATTATAATTGATCTGCACCGAAGTGGCGTCACTAAACCAAGAAAAATAATTGAAATCTTACGTGATCAAAACCGAGAAATTCCTGTTAAACAATTGAACAGTTTTTAGCAACATTTCGCAAAAAGAGTTTGGGATATCCGAAGATATCTTTAGGCGAACTTTCAAAACTATGCAAAAATAAATCCCCAATTCCATCATGCTCGGATTTACCATTTATCGCTCAATACAACTGCTCAATTGAAGAGGATGAAAATTCGTCATTTAAATTTCTAATGACTACAATAAGATTACTATATAACGTTTTTAATACTAAACATATTCATACTGATACTACATATAAACTTATATGGCAAGGTATGGATAATATCAATAATAAAAATTATTGTATGGTTTTTCTTATATTTATTTCTTATAGGGTTCCCTGTTTTAATAGTGGGAACAACGGATATGAATAGAAGCTTCCACCCATTCGGATTGTGTGTTTCCGCTAGCGATTTTGAATTTATGTTTCGTTCAATTAAACAGAAAGCCGAAGAAATATATTTAGAAAAATCTACACCGAAAATTTTAATTGCTGATGCTGCTGAAACTATAACAAACGGGTATATAAGTGCATTTGGCGTTGAACCAAAAAGAATATACTGCTGGGCTCATGTAATAAGGGCTGTTGACAAAAAATTGTTAATTATTAAATCTCAAGATGCTCGATTTCAGATAAGATCAGACATAAGTCATCTTCAACTCTCAAGATCAAAAGAAATTTTTGATACTGCTTGCAATTTATGGCTACAAAATGGTCTAAACCAGAATATGAAGAATTTATTTCATATTTTAATGATCAATGGATCATTAAATGCAACGGTTGGTATGAAGGTATTAAACATATTTAATTATACCTATTAAATATTGTCATAATGGTTAAATGTTCTTATATTTATAAATTATTAGCTGTGGCAATTTAATGCCCAAGCACAAGCAACGCTATTGAAGCTGTGAACAACTGGATTAAAAAAGAGGAAACGTTGCGAGAACGATTGCCAATTTCACAATTTTTTGCAATTGCAGAAAACAAGATGGTCTGAAGATAGAATACCATTGAAATTAAATGAAAAAAAGTTTGCAATCTTACATAGTATCTGCCTTAAAAAAATACAACAGCATACCAATGGGTTAAAAGTAATCCATGTATTTTAAAAAGAACTGGCAAAAAAGAAAATCTTTATTTCATCGCTACTTCGATATTTTTAAAACTTGATGATGATTCAATTGATTTATATTTGGAACAAAACAGTTCATTAAATTGGAATTTATTTGAGTCATTTTTACAAACTTCATCCAAATTATTGATTGTTAAAATTGCTGATAAAAATTGGAAAAAAGCTACTTGTACTTGTCCAATATTTTTGAAAGAATACATATGTAAACATATAATTGGCATTGCTTTTGCACAAATGGCATACAGTACCTCTGGAAGCAAAGTCAGTAGCTATTGGCATGAAAAGGAAACGTGGAAGGCCAACAATTGCCAAATCTGCTCTTCTTACGCAATAATTATTCATTTAATTATATTATATTTATATTCATTTAATTATATTGTTTAATTTCTTATTATCTTATATTTTTACCCTTTGTTTAATTTATTATTATTTTACAATTGTACCCATTGTATAATTTCATATTTAACTAATAAAATTACATTTATAAATATAATGATGTTATTTAATTTCTTTATATAAATTAAGAGGTCAAATATTGTCCAAGAGGTGATATCTTTTTTCAGAGGTTAAATATTATTTAGGAGGTAATTTGGTTACTTTAATAGGCCATTTATTTATTGGGAGGTGAAATATTATACTGGAGGTTGCATTTGTTTTTTAAGAGGTGATTTCGGTATTTTCAGAGGTCATTTGTATATAACAAGATGCCATTAAATATATTAAATGTTACGTCATTTCCATTATATACTATAGTTATAGGATTTTGTAGGGTATTTAGTAATTAGTATTTATATAATTTGATTTGATTATTCGATTACTTACTTGTTTCTCTTGAAGATGGAAAAAAGGTGTCGGGTGACCAAATATATTTTAAGATCTTTTCATCCAAGATCACAACTGTGCTGTCGGCTTCCTCATAAAGAAAAAGTCCATCTGGAAAGACGAGATCATCTCCATTCCATATTTGCCGCATGATCATATCCACACGAAAATCCATGCTGTCGAGATTGATTTTCGAAACGTCTAAAATTTCAATGGAAAATGATACATATGTGATGGAATTGGCTTCTGGTCCCCATCTCGCACCTTCTAATTCTTTGATTGGAAGAGTCATTCTGAGAAATGAACTATTTTGACATGAAATCATTACACTAAAGTTAACCAGGAAATAACCGATAACCAAAATTAAACCCATTTTAATTTAATATAAGATTATTTATTTTATATTTTAACAAATTAATTAAAATTAAAAATTTAAGTTTTGATAATGTAAATTTTCAAAATTCTATCAAAATTTTATTTTATTAAAAAAGTATTTTAAACTTTTTAAATGCAGAATTTATCGGAATTAATAATTGTTTGATTTCTCTTTTTAAACTTTTGCTAATAATTTTTAAGTTTGATGACTATCAGAATATGTATCAGAAATTGGTAGGTTTAATGCTTTTCACAACAAAATGATTTTGCCTTCCGTAACAAAAATATTAGTGATCATTTGATCATTTAAAAATTCGTTCAAATAATTCTTTTGTCGCTAAATAATTTGACATGCGAATTTAATGGATTTTAAAGTAATACGTGCGCATTTCTTGAAGCAAACCATCAATTACCTATGTTACAAAACGATAAACAATTTTTTCATACACGCAATCAGGCATTGAATAATATTTATTGATTTTCATATTAATTCCATGTAATGATGTCATTGTCACATTCTTCACATTTACATAACAATAAAATAACATTTCAAAAAAGAAACATTTTCAAATAATTTAATAATTAAAAGATTGTAAGATGAAAATTTGAAATTTCTTTATTTATATTTGGTTTTCTAAAAGTTAGTTTAACCACAGCCGACGTCACAGAAATAATCTAATGAGTAATATAATATCACTTAATATGAGGAAAATTATATTTATCTTTTGATAAATTTGTAAATAAAGAAATTCGAAATAAAATTTAAGCTAAATTTCGACACAAAAATATACTATGAATCCAAAGAAAATCAAAATATAGTCAAAGACGAGCGTAGAAAAGAAAAAAAGATAAAGGGTTCGATTGCAATAATCACTGTTGTTTATATATACAAATTCAACTTGGCAAAAAACTGAAAACACTTCTATAGAGGAATAAATAAACCAAATGAAAATGGCCGTATAAGGAAGCATATAAAAGAAATTAAAAATCAAAGGATTAATTTCCATAGCATCGGTCGGTTTCCAGAAAACAACATCCATAAATGCACGAAAAATGAAAATACATCCTCCCAGAATGAGGAGAAAGGCAAACGAAGTTGAAATATTGCAGTATTCATTTCCAATATAAACGGATCCTACCAAAATCATGAAAGATGGAAGGATGTAATTTATAATAACATACAATGGGTTTAAAATATACATTCTAAATAACATATTAATTTTACAATCTTCTGACTCCGTGGCCTAAAAAATTACTAAAATTAGCTTTTGTTTGGATAAAAATTGATATTGTTAACATAAAGTGTTATAAATTGACTTTTAAAATAAATAATGTAATATTGATAGAAAAACATTTGTAAAACATAAAACATCACCTTATTTTTAATTTCCAGAATCAAAAAATTTTCGTTGATGTTTTCGCACCACTTTAGTATTTTGAGGTTTAATAATTTTATATTTATTTTATGTGAGGTGTAATATTAATAAATTAATATATAATTTTAATAAATTAAACATTTATCAAAATGATTGCAGGATGCAGGAACAAAATAAATAATTATTTCTTAATTGACTTGGACAATATAATGAGAATAATTACTGATTAAACCGTTTCTGCTTTAGTTGAAAAAATTAACAATTATTGATTAACTAATAAATATAAATAATTTTTCGTATTTAAAATAAAATATCTTTTATTAACAACTTTTAATAGCCAACAACAAAAAATACAATACATTGCATAATATACCATATATCCATAAAATGTATATACAGTATACATATATAACAATATTTTAAATTTCAAAAGCCGTGATAATTGAGGAATGATAATAGGAATGACAAATTGAGTCAATTAAAATGTAACAATCGAAAAAATAATTAAACAGTATACAAACCGTAATAAATAAACATTTTGCTACAAGTAAAAAGAAAAAAAAGAAGAAAAGAGTTTCATTACATACACTTTTAACTTTTACTTCCTGTACATTGTAATAAATTTCATTAAAGGTCGTAAAGACCATGAAGGAAGCATAAATGAACCACATAACGTAGCCTGTGCACACCACGCCAATAAGAAATTTAATACAAGGGTGAACTAATTTTTCGCCGATGAAGTGAGCCAAAACGCAAAAGAGAGGCACCGGACAGCTGAGGATTCCCCCGACAATTAGAAGTTCAGCCAAGTCTTTACAATTCACTTCTCCAATGAACAAAAGTCCAAATATGATCATCGAAAGCGGGACGAGATTTATCACAACAAGAAAAAATGTAAAACACATTTGACACCCGGATGAATTCAAGCAATTGTCTTTTCTCGGTTGTTTGATTTCGGGAATCTTTATTAATTTTTTTTCCATTCGAAGCTTAAAAAAATAAATCATTATTAATCTCATTAAACTCATTATTTTATAAAAATTGTTAAATGTATGATATTGATAATATTTAGTTTAATTGAGGAATATTAGGATTACTTACAATGGATAAAATTTATTAAAATGACTCCTTTAATATTTCACTTAAATATCACGGAGCAACTGAAAGAAAGATTTGTTGTAAATGACTTAGCATACCTAAATAGAATTTGAGAAGAAGCCAAAAGGAAAGAAAGCAAATATGGTTTTTAGTTATTTTTATAATACCCAATCTTTGGCATATTTCATATTTTCATGTAATTTATTAATTAAGAGAAAATTACTTTCATTTAAAACCCATCAGTACTTTCATTATGAGTTAATAATTAAAATAACCTTTCTTCTACAAATATCATATTTTAGATCTTTATCGTTAATAGCTTAAAAATCTTGATTTCGGCTCATTAACAGCTTTAGTCGTTTCTTATATATTTTCTGTATAATAGTAAGTTGTGATAATTATTATACCTATTTATAAACAGGCCACAATTGCGCATTGTCTACACCACAGATGTGAATCTCTAACATATGTGTAACATTATGATGAGAAATGACAGCACATTCATACATAAGTGCCATTATGGATTTAACTCAAAAATCATAACCAGCATCCGTAATACTGTACAGATCATGAAAATAATAGATTGAGTTAAAATGTTATGTAATTATTTAACGAAATTCTATTTAGGATGTTTAAATGAGTGTGAATTTATTTATTGTTTATTTATTAGCTATTAATTATCCTGTTCATTCACAAACCCACAACTTTATATAAGAGATAAGGATGGAGAGGGAGGATATGACGGATGATTGGAGTTTTTACAATAATACTCAGGAAAAGTAGCATTAAAGTGTAAAGCACTTATAAAATTATTAAATTGCATACTTAGATAGGGTAAGGTAATTAAAATTTTATCTTATAAAACTATCATTTGAAAATATTAAAAGAAAACTATACTACCGTATCTATACTATTGTAAAATTGTTTTTACATATGTTCATAATTGAAGATTAAAATTTTGTAAATTCGCAGAAAAATCAATTTAAAAATCCTTAACATCCTTTAGATTATATTTCTGGTCTTGCCACTTAACAACGAATCTATCAAGCACAGGGTACAAAGATTTAAATGTTTTTGTATAAATACCTCTAATCCGTTGATTGAAACATTAATAAAAAAAAATCTTCTCTTTCACACAACATAAATAGCTAACAAGATATTTAGTAAATATATTGAAAATGGAATTAAAAAATTTCATTATACCTATTTTGATATTGTCACTTGCTTCTGAAGAAGCTCAAGGAACAATTTACAGATTTCGAAACAACAAGGATGGGAATGTAAGATTCTTAAACATACTAAAGTGACTTTGTTTAATATACCAGGTACACTGGACCTCGGTTAAGATCACCCCTCGGATAAGATCACCTTTTATTTTATCCGACAATGCCTAAAATAAAAATCTCACTTTTATATGATAAATTGAATATACTGATAGGTAAAGATAGGTCAAAATATTTTCTCAAATTGATCAAAAAAAAGCGTCAAAAACATTT
>JAQGBZ010000403.1:0-53751 GCA_034687125.1 Neelides folsomi
CAGACGGATTGACCAATATCCAATCCATATAAATATTGGTGGATTGGATCAGACGGATTGACCAATATCCAATCCATATAAATATTGGTGGATTGGATCAGACGGATTGACCAATATCCAATCCATTTACATGGATTGGATACGGATACGGATTGGATCGTCAAAATTCAATCCATGCGGAAGCTTAGTATTTACAATCGAGAATTACTTTTATGATTACATGTAATCATCAAAATTTGCTGACATACTCTTAATATATGTTATTGAAGGCTAAATTTTATTTTAAGAATTGACCTCCGTTGACTTCAGTGCAGGGCCACAATCAAAAATTCAACAAATTGTGCATTTTTATACATCTCAAAGGGAATTTTCCCAAAAGCTTTCGATATTTAAATGCATTCAATGCATAGAAACTTTAAGAATAATTAAGATTATAAAAACTTTAATTATATATTATATATGTATACTACATTTCGTTCAACTTTGCCGAAAATCATTGATTAACGCGATATTATCTTGTAAACTTTGCAAATTCAAAATTAATATTAAATTAATTCATAAATACTTTGATAAAGTTATTATATACTTACAGGTCGCCCTTGAAGTGTTTCCATCCAGCTCGCTATGCCCCGTGGAATTTTAACAGCCATGGCAAGATCCTTAATTAGGTCTTCCCATTCTTGCGCAGTTTTTGTGTTGAGTAAAACTTGACATTGAATAGTAGTATTATTCCCATTAATTATCCTAATAACTTGACGTGGTAAAGGACGGCAAACACTGTGAGGGCGCTCTTTTGCAATATCGTGACTTTTTGTGTAACGTGGGTTATCTTCAAGTGGTATGGCTGTAGGAAGATTATCGGGAAGATTTGAGAATTCTCCATTATGATTTTTATTAGAATTCTTGATTGTAGATGAAGAAATAGTCGTATCTGAATAATCTTTATCAATTGTGTGGGTGAGAATTTGAGTTTGGAAAGGTGGGTCTAGTGAGATTTCTTCATTCTCTACATATTTGCCTGATTTTTCTTTCTTTTTTTGGTCAGATTGTGGATGTAATCCATAGTGTCGAGTGTGACTTTCCTGTAGTATTGGGTATTCATGTTGAAGTTGTGTTTGCTGAATCTGTGGGGCATAGAGTTTGCTTTTTGAAGGTTGATATGTTTTTGGTGGATAAGATACGGGTGAGTATCGTTGTTGTTGAACTACTTTTTGCTGGTGTGTAATATCATGAGATACTTGAGTAGGATTGCCCCAGCAATGTGATGTTGAATTCTCATTAGGTGTCCAGTAAACTCCTTCTTTGGGTTGTGAGTCGTTTAGATGCGGTGTGAACGTTTTAGGCATGTTATGAGTTTGATTTCCCCCGACCCAAGTGTGTGGAGAACGGCGAGGTTGTAAGGTATTAAAGCTCCTTTCTCTTCCCATTCTTCCAGAGTCAGGAGGTGCCCGAAATTCTCCTGCTGATGGAGGTCTCGGAGGTCGACAAACGAGATCATCGACGGTTGCTGGTACTGATTCAATATTGCTACTGTAGTTCAGAGCCTTGAAAAAATGTTACAATTATTAGATTGATCGTATATTTTAAGTAGTGGACAATCTCAGACAAATGATGAAAAAATTTTGTATCTATTCACAAGCAACTTGCAGTCGAGTTTGAAAAAACCGCTAATTATTTCCAGCGAAAACAATTTGACAAATCGTTACTTTTAATTGTAGTATACCATATAAACTATTTATTTTATGAATATGACGAATCTTTATTACGGATAATCAATTTAGATATAATATTTTTATTTTAACAGAGGTTCTGAATGGTTAGCATTCCTCTTCATTATTTAAATAGTGAAGATTTTATTTTTTTAAATAAGCCGTGTCGTTATTAAATTAAAAGCTATCTGAATATAATGACACTGAACTTATGAACTATATTGATCTAAACTGTATTAAATAATACAATTCTTTGAAATCAACTGAATTAAATAAGAATTATATTATATTAAAGATCATGAATTTTTGTTAAGAATATAAATTTCATTTTATTTTGCATTACTACAATTAAAAGTAACGATTTGTCAAATTGGTTTAATAAATTATTCCAAATAATTAATCGAGTTTTTTCAAACTCGAGTGCAAGTTGCTTGTGAATAGATTTATAAGGATAATTTTATGAGTTTATGAGAAATCGAATGGAATATATATGTAATTGTATTTGTGTTAATAAGTATATGGTATATACTTGTAGTTGTGTTGTCTAACATACATGTCTGTAGTTTATTTTGTTATATGTCTATTTTGTTTTTAGTTTTGTTGTTATTTACAATTATTAAGAAGTAATTAAAAGTATAGATAAATAAAAGTGCAATTTTCTCCATAGTTTTTCCATAAAATTTGAGGAAATGTTTGAAGGTGCAAAATCTGGTTTGTGAGTCCAATGCATAGATTATACATAGAAGTGTACATAATTTGAATTTTATGTACTATTATGCACTAAAAATATAGGTGCTCATCTAATATGTACTCATGTACTCGAGTTAATGAGTGCATAAATGCTATATACTCGCACAAACGGCATTTCATGCCCATTGTCGATTTTATTATGCAACGTGGAAACATTGTATTGTATATTTACTGTTTATGTTATAATTATAATTATTGAAATAAGCAATTTTATCTAGTGCATGAAAACATATCTTAAAAATGACGCATTATTTGTCAAAAAGTAAATAAATATCCATTTATACACACATATAATTTATATTTCTATGTGCATATATAAATGCATATCTTGCAAATTTAGGCATTTTGGGCTGCATATTTCCAGACCGTATTAAATTTTAAGGTTACTTTTTTAATTTTTTCTAGATTTATAAAAATTACCTTGAAAGCCTTAGTAGAAGATGCAACATATGATTGTCCGTTTTCAAGTTCCCCTACACTGAAAATGGGAAATCCATCGAGAGCAAATATATATCTCACACCTCTTGCCAAAGGAAGTCTTTTAGATAACACGTCACATAGACCTTCCATATCTCGAATATCTCGACCAGGGCGGAATATATATTCATAACGGTGGTAATGTTCATCTCCATTTTTGAAAAACCAAATTTTTTTAGCTTGCCATTGATCCATATTTTGCCTAAGAAGGATTCCAGGGCAAATAGGGATTGTAGGGCGAAGTTTTCGCCTTCCACGATGTACTAACGATTTCTTCCCAAGATAGTCCATTCGACTTGGACTTGGACTAGTATCATTCCTTGAAGCAACCTGTTAATTTATAATTATTTTAATTTAATTTTCCTGCTCTAACTGTAGTCAGATTCATAATCTTTAACATCATTATTTTAGATTATGTTATGTAATAAATGGTGCTACAACTTCATGTTAAATTATTTCCTTTAAGCCTAATGTCCGACGATGTAATGTTAAAGAAAAGTAAATCTTTGTGGCATTTACAATAAACTAATAAAAAGAATTCATTTACATTTTTTCTTCATTTTTTCTTCCTTTAACACATTTCCTTATCCCTAACTTTTATTTATCAAATACAATTTAACTATAAACATTAAATTCGTACTAACTAATAACCAATGTAGATTTGGCGGAAAATTCGCCAATAACTACTGAAGTAAATTCACATGGTAAGGATTTTTGATGTAGATTATATGACGACAATCTTTAAAATTAGTAAGTAGTAATCTGGAAATGATGTAATTATTTAAAAATATTTAAATATTCAAATAATAAGTAATTATGAGATTTAAATATTTAAACTAATAGTAATTAAAAATTTCCCGTGACTTGTATTGGTGTATGGTTTATATATCTGGCGGCAGGATTATAAAAGTTTGATCCAATTCAAGTGAAATATATATTTTATACATTGTGCTATAGGATTTCCGTTTCACTCAATTCTGAATTATATAGAGACCGAATTATATACGACACCGCCAAATAAATTTTCAGATTATAATTACGCACGTCTCTGAATTTATAGTTGTAATGTTTATTAAAAATTAACATGCTCCATACAGTTGATCTTATTTAATTTTAATAATTGACAGATAGATGCACACTGTCACTGGTAACTGTCTTAATTTAACTAATCGAATTGTAAAAATAAACTACATTTCAGTTTAAATTAAAACTTTAGTTCAGGTATAAGATCTGATCCTATTTAAAATTATTTATAATTTAATATATTGAAATTAATTTCATTTATTCGAATTCATTTAAAATTTATTGTTTACATTAAAGTTACGTTCTTCATAAAAGTTCCGAGCGTAGTCCGTATATTTAGTATTCGACCTGTTGTTATGCTGCGCATACATAATGTAACTTTAATGGAAGACAGGAATCTAAAATTCAAACAATCGTCAATTAGAATAAAGTTTTAAGTAAAATTTTCGTTATTTTTGGAAACTTTTGATATTAAAATATAATGATGAAAATTAAATTATGATTTGCTTAGTACGACCTATCCAATTTCGAATTAATCTTAATAAATGGTAACCTTGCCATAATTATAGAAATTTAGATTACTAGCAATATAAGAAATTAACGATGCAAAAGAGAAAATGTATAAAATAAAAATGCCTTTCAAGTAATTGTCTTCGATCATGTAGAATTAAAAAACCAGAAAATAACAGTTGACATTGCAAATAATTTTCTTGATAAAATTATAATTACAATTTTTAATTTTAGTCAGGATTGTATTGATTGAACTGGATTGTAATTATTTATTTAAATTACTTGTGGATATCATATAAAATAGTCATAATCACTTCTACTATACCTATATGCTTGTCCCATGTCTTTTTCCATTTTCACCCTTTTACAGAACCATTCGGGGTATAATAATGATAATTTTACGTTTAGGGTTAATTTTAATTAAAAAATTTTGCGTTACTTATATATATCCATTTTATATCTCTCTAATCTCCATGCATGAATTAGATTTCCGTAAATGAGAATCCAATCCCTATTAATTACTGATTACTGTATAGTTTCGCTAAAAATTAAATAAATCATGTAATTGTTTCAACTAAAAAATTCAATTTTAGATTATATATATGATTCATAGTAGAATCAAACTGAATCAAACTTACCTTATTCAATATATTTAAACGGATGTTTATAAATAATATTGATTTGAAATTTATATAAAATTAATTTGTTAAATAAATTAAATAGAAATTGATATTGTTGGGGAGTAAGAAGTTACAAACTAGTAGAAGATCACTTAACAAATGACCAAGAAAATTATGGATCGTGAAAGTGGAGAAAGTTGCGCAAAACTGTTATTATGTTTATTTACAACTAGATGAAAGATATATGCAAAATATTTAGGTGAAGTTTTATTCCAAATTAGGGTAAAGTAGAATGAGGGCCCAAGGGTGGCCCAGCTCCAATTTTCGCTTTTTATTGCAATCAAGAATCTAAATCTATCCTAGACTTCATATAAAGATAAGCATAAATAAAGTTTGTCGTAAGTTCGTAAGTAAGTCAAACTAGGTCAGCTCATATGCACTACTCAATTGGTCCTGAATTCAAATCACAGCACGAAATGAACAGAGAACATGAAAGAAAGACATTGACATAAATATCAAGCAATACATAAACTTCATTTTAGTTAGACTTTCAAGATAAAGGTTCACTTATAGTATATAATTTGATGATATAGTATATATTGTAATCAATCTTGCTCTATCTTCTTAACCCCTATCATTTCTATAAGTTAATCATACATAGATACAATACACTATCGCATATTGTATTCTTTCTATCTACCTACCTGCATTTTATCAACTTTCATGAAGTCACTAAACAGATTTCATTGAAAAACTCGACTTTACTATATACAATTTCATCCGTATGTAACTAAACATAGCGGCTAATCTTGTTGCCATAAGAATGACCATTTATAGCATCATTTCTATGTTAAATAACAAGATTTGAATTGGGCTCTATTATTATTATTTCAAATTATTTAATTCGAAATTTTTGTTAATTAACATTGAAATAATGGTTCTAGGAAATAGTATAGTAAGTAATGTATAGTGGATGATGTATAGTAAGGATTATGTATAGTGGTACAATTGTATAGTGAGAATATGTATAGTATGTCGAAAGTTTAGTTGGAAAATGTATAGTTATAATTATTATATAGTAAGAGTATAGTCATGTTAAAATATTTACAAAAGCCGTTTAATAGTCTTAATACCGTTAATAATAATTAATTGAATAACCATTTTATCATAATTTTAAAGTTATAAATATAGTAAGATATTACAAATCTGCTAATATAAACAACAAAATAACAAATTAGTATACAAAATAATATAAAACGCTATTCATTATGTAAAAATTAAAAATCTATCCGTATTTTCCTAATTGAACTTTAGAAATTTTTCACTGAATTTCATAATAGGAATTTATCCGGAATTTTGCAATTCCGTCAATAACTAACAATGAGTAGATGTTGGGTTAATTGCTCTTCTTTCAGCTCTATCAGTGATTATTAAATAAAGATTTGTACATGTAACATGTATATATTTGAAAATTTAAATAATTGAATTGAAAGAAATATACAAGTAGGTAATATTTATACAGATAAATCAGCTAATATTTTTGATTATTTAATGATTTTTAGTGCAGAGGAGCTTTATTGTATATTGTATTTTCGTTTAGGCCAACAATACTTATTCCAACTATACAAATGCTCAGGAATGCCACTCGATGAGAAAGCTCCCTGGAGTCGGGAGCGTTCCTGGGAACGCTCCCAAGCGCCTTCCCCAAACATAGGTATAGGGAATGTTCCCGTTCCCGGGAGCGCTGATGGGAACATTCCCGGGAACACTTCCATTAGTCGACGGGCTTGGGAATTCGGCATTCCTGCAAATGCTATACTATACTTTGTTTCACTATACAAAGTTCTAACTATACAATGTACCACTATACATACATGTAATCCTAACTATACATTTTTTACTTATACTTTACTCAATATACCATTTCCGGCAACGGTTTTTACTTTTGTATGCTCCATCGGCGGGAATTTATGAATCCAATGTATTCGAGTATCCGTGCAAAGAGTATAGTGTATTTGAGAATACATTCCATCATTTAGTCGCCATCGGTTTGAATACCCGGTGTCAAGGTGCTTTACTCTCCTGAGGGTCCACACACTTAAAATAGGAATTAAGGATTTTTCTCATCTTTTTCCCCTTTCCCCAATCACCTAATCCTGTCTGTGGCCTATTTAACAACCTTTTATTTTAGTAAATATGTATTCTTCGAGAAAAACAAGTTGAAGATTTTTTACCTCATTTTATAAAGTCAAAATGCCCATTTGGCTGATTAATGGAACCATGCGGAATAAATTCTCATTATTCAACAATAAAAGATTAAATGTTTATTTGGTCTTTAATGACCGCCACAATCCTCAACCGACCCATTTACCATCTTCCTATCTCAGCGAGACCATCCCAACAGCAACATCCATCCAGCGTTCCAAAACGTAGTGGGAATCCCTCATAGCGTCAGGTAATCCCTCATACCTTTAAGATATTTTTCTCCAAAAATAATTTCCAATTGAATTTTTACTCTTCGTGAAATACTTCTTGACTATTTAGTACAGCTTGCCCCATAAGTTACGCTCTTTTTTAATTAGAAAATACAATAATATGGTCAATGATAAAAATAAACAACTATGACCGATTGATAGGCAATACATTACTTTATAATATATCAAACTATAAGATGCCATGCTTAATGCATTAATAAACGGCAGCAACTTTTACTTGAGAAAGTTTCATTTTCACGTTTCATTTCCAAAATGAAAAATGGTCGCAAACTAACGAAAGAGGAAAAGGTGTGGATAATTGAATAGCTCGCTCAAGTAAAGAATGCTGTTGAGATAGGGAGACGTTTTTTATTTGAAACACTACCTCCTAGTTCAAGTACAATTAGAAGATTGGTTAGCAAATTTAAAGAAACCGTCAGCGGAATGAACAAAAAACCCGAAGGAAGACCAAGATCGGTGCGTACCGTACAGAATATGCGAATTTTTAAAGAAAATTAGAAGATCAACCCACACAACACACATCAATTCGAAAACTTTCAATCGAATTTGACATTTCCAGAAGCTCGATCCATCAAATGTTGAAAGACTTGTCTTTTCGTTCATACCGTCCTTGATATGTCCAAGAACTTATTGCAGAAGATAGAGAAAAAAGAATTACATTTTCAGAACAATTTTTAACTACGCTGGATGCTAACCCTTTTCTGAAAGAGATAATCTGGAGTGACGAAGCCACATTTGAGCTTCATGGAATTGTAAATCACCAGAATGAGGTAGCTTGCTTTAATGCTTAACAGCCTCCCGGCCACCCTACTTGCCCGCCTCCCCGCGACCCTCCCTACCCACCTCCACGTCATCCCTGATCGCCTCCTTGCCCGCCTCCCCGGCCGCCTCTCCACCTTCTTGCATACGCATTTGCTTTCACTTTTAGGTCTACTGGGGACTCGAGAATTCGTGTGTGATAATGCAAAGAAGAATGAAGTCTTCTTCTATTTTTGTACTTTCACTCTTGACCACAGAGGGAATTTTCGGACTGTGCTTCTTTGAAGGAAATGTCACAGGAGCATCTTTGTCAGGGTAACCATGTTGGGTCTAAAAAGAGGCACATTTGGGTTTAAAGAGGCACATGTACCCTAAAAGAGGCACATTGGACCCAAAAAAAGGCACATTGACCATTAAAAAATGGACCCAAACGGGCAGATCAACCCATGTACCCAAAAGGTACATTTGCCACATAGGGCACATGAACCCAAAGAGCCTAAATTGGACTCAAAAATGGGCACATGTGCCAACAAAAGGTACATGTGCCACATAGAGCACATGAACCCAAAGAGCCTAAATTGGACCCAAAAATGGGCACATGTGCCAACAAAAGGTACATGAGGGGGTACATGGGTATAAATTTTTTTATATTTAATGAAATGAAATAAAACTCAATTATTCAATTTTTTTCTTTAGTTAATTGTGTTAAAATTAACTAGCAAAGGGAATTTTAATTCAACAATTTGTGTTACTAATGAGTTTATTCAACTAAATTCACTAAGTAAAATAATCCTATTCACAAATAAAATTACGACAATTTTAATATTAGATTAATTGTAATTAAAAATTTTAAAAAATGCATTTATTAAAACAAATACCTATGTACATAAATTAACATGAAATTTTATTAGTGATTATGTTAAATATATTTAATTATTCATCATCATATCATAGGTCACGTGTATATTATATATTCGGGCCCATGGGTCTAAACTTATATTAAGGGCACATGTACCCATAAAGGGTACATGACCCCAACTTGGCTCAAATGTGCTCTTTTTGCGTCCAATATACCTCTTTTAGGGTCCAATGTGCCTCTTTTGGGTCCAAGAGCCCTTGTGCCCTTGGCCCATTTTTTGAAGGTCAATGTGCCCTCAATGCCTCCTCAATTTGAGAAAAGGGTGAGATCCTTTATGAATGAAAGGTTCGGAAAAAATTGGATCGGAAGAGGAGATCCCATCCCTTGGCCTCCACGCTCCCCCGACTTGACACCTCTCGGCTTCTTCTTATGGGGATTTGTAAAGAACATGGTTTACTTCAAAAGTCCCTCAACCCTCGTTGAGCTCAGAGCTGGAATTGAAGAAGCGTTCAAACAAACTCCCGTTGCTATGTGCAAAAGAGCATGCGAAGCAGTCGAAGATCGTTTGAACCGCTGCATTGAAGCCAACGGAGCTCAATTAACGAAATAAATATATTGTACTTATTAACTGATGTATAGAGCTTTAAATGTCCAATTTTCAGAAAACTTGATTAAATAATAAAGATATGAATAATTAAAATAAGAGCGTAACTTATGGGACAGGCTGTACTTGTCTTTATAAGGATTTTTTCGCTGCGCCCTCGAAAAGTGCCACCCAGAACAGAAGTTAAAACCTCTTCCCAGTGTGTCATCGCATGGTTCCATTACTCAGCAAAATTCCCTTGTAACTACCAAAGGTGGTCGATCCCCGGCCCGTTAGGAACACGTGCTCGGGCAATTGAATTTGAGATCGGGCCTGGGAAAAGTAAATGAGATGAAGGCGTAAAGTTTTAAACATCGACCAAGTTTAACAGGTAATTGTAATGCAGCGATGAATTTTTAAAAAGTACAATCCTTTACTTATATTTTCAATCAAGCGATTCTGAAAAGGAAATGTATTTGAACTTTTTTAAAATATTGAATATCAAAGTTGTTTTACTAATTCTTCTGAAAGAATTTTAGGAATACTACCCACTAAATATTTATTTATATTAAAAAATCTTTACTCACCACTCACCTACAGACATTTATCCTAAATATGCCTGTCTGATTAAAATGTTTATTTCTATTAGTTTTGCTAATATTTTATTCAATATAGTTGTGATATGATATCATAATATTATTAAAATATATGCCAATGTTGTTTAAGTTATACCGATTCTTAGATAAATTTACATCAACAATATTGAGTATAATTATTAAATAAGTTTAAAACAAGCAATAGTTAAAAATCTTTTATTTTGACATATATACATACGTAGTGACATTGTTTTTGGTATATGTTATAAGGTAGCCTTTCGAAACTGATATTGAGTACTGACATACATAGCAATTATTGTGTTAGATACTTTGATCAGGTACTAAACATGGACCATTTTTAAGTCTTTCCTTTTGTGAATATGTAAATTGGTCTCTGAAAGCCTTTTGAATGATGTGAAGGTGGTCCAATCGCATCCTTATACTTAAACCCAACTTCATTGATGAGATAGTCACAGAATTTGTCCGGTTGAAATTTGATCTTTTGGTAGTTACTAAAGATGGAGGGCTATAAATACAATTCAATTAGGAATTAAATAATTTGAATTTTAATGTTTAGTTGTGTCCGCGCTAAACGTCCTTTTTATAATTATATCTTTCTAACTTATATGTGTAAATAAAAATTTCTATGGCATATATAATACAACTATACTTTATTTGAGCCGGGAATACACGTGAGTTTGAACGAACCGCTAAAATAATATAGAAAATGCTCAAGATGAGGTTTACATGGTAACTTGCACAAGCGTTTCCTGGACCCTACATAAGCATTTTCAACAATATTTTAGCGGTCCGTTCAAACTCAAGTGTATTCCGGGCTCGAATAAAGTAACTGATAAAGTATAATAAGAATAATAACTATACCCAATTCACATTCAATCTTTACTTGAGCTTGAACAAACCGTTGAATTATTTCCAGAGATGCGATTATAGTTAAACGATACTTTTAATTGTAGAGCATAAGAAATGAATTATTTTATAATTTTTACAATAATTATAATCTTTTAATCAATATAAAATATATCAATTCTACTGTTGGACCAGGAAAAGTAAAACAGTTCGATTTATTTCAAATTTAATTATTCTTAACAACTATTAAAATTTTAACTCTTAATTGACTGATATATAATTAACAATTTAAGAGTATGAATAATTATAATCTTACCTTTGCTTCAACTTGTTAAATTTAATCAAGATGTAAAGAATAAAATTATTCGTTATGTTGTGTTTATTGTGAGAAATAAGCTTTTTAAATATCCAAAACCATCATCTTTAATTCAACAAGTTGAAGCAGAGGTACGATATAATTATTCATACTCTTAAATTGTTAATTAAATATCAGTCAACTTAAGAGTTAAAATTTTAATAGTTGTTAAGAATAATTAAATTGAAAATAAATCTAACTGTTTAACTTTTCCTAATCCGATAGTAAATAATGTTAAATTAACAGAATATAATTGAAATGCTTAAAGGTCAAAATTCTTTAAAACATTTAATTCAAATCATTTTTTTATAAAGACTTTTATATAATTATTGTTTATATGTTTATTCATATATATGTGTTATAGTCTATTTTGTTACTACTTTTGTTATGTTGTTTACAATTATTAAGAAGTAATTAAAAGTATAGATAAATGAAAGAGTTAAAAATTTTCAATTTTCTCCATAAAATTTGAGCAAATGTTTGAAGGTGCAAAATCTGGTTTGTGAGCCCCAATAAAAGTAACAAATAAAATCGTATCGCTGGAAATAATTAAGCGGTTTGTTCAAACTCACGTAAAGATATGATACATTACACATTTTCCCTGTGATTCCGGGTTTACTTGGATCAGCCGGTAGTAGTTTGTTTTAAATTCTAAATAGATTTTATATAAAAATCTCTATATTTTGTGCAGTGCCATAAGAACCAAATTCATTTTGAATTGAATATTCTTTCACGAACTATTCGGAAAATCGGTACTGTTGAGTTTGAAATGCTCTGACAAGAGCATTATTGAAAATGGTCAAATAAAAATTGTATTATTTTACTTAATTTTGGTAACTAAACTGATAAGCCCCAATTGAGCATTTTCAATTATGCTCTTGTTAGGGCATCTAAAACTCATTGTCAACTGCACCGATTTTCCGAATAGAGATATAGTATTTCAATATCTTGAGTACCTAATTTGAGTTTATTTCATAGACAAAGTCAAAATCAAAATAAAGCACTGACATAATGTGAATAAATACATTCTACATTTTAGATACGATTAGAACAAAATTGATCAAAAATTTAAAAAAATATTTAAAATATTTTTGAAAACGAGTTTAAAACCTGTTAACTTATCTTTATAGCTTTGTTATTTTACGCGAGCGACGTAAACTAACTTCAGATTCGTAATTAGCATAGTCGAATTAGTAAAAAAACACTCAATTTACATTTAATATCGCGCGTCCCCACATTGTTAAATTATTCCTAATCCAACAGTATCTTACAAGTACACGCAAAATGTATAAATTCTATAAATATATAAAAAATGAATCAATCAGAAACTTACAGTTAGCTTCTTTTTTCTTTTGTACGAACTCCAAGGCTGCGGTTCCAAAATGAGAATGCCTCCAGGTCTCAAGTTGAGAAAAGTTCGGCGAAAAAACCTTTTAAGTCCATCGTCTCCATTATTTAGGTGAATCCATTTTGTAATACTAAGGCATAGAATCACATCGTATTCCTCTTTCATGTTGCCAAGCATTTCATCCGTTTCCAATACGTAGTTTTCCTTTTGTTATAAAAAAGTGATAGATTAGTCATTGGGTCATTGTCATTATTATATAAGAGCACCTGGAGTAAATAAAGATATTTATGTAAAAAATCAAGGATGGTAAAATATTCAAAAATAACAAAATTTCCATGAATTTCCCTATGATTTTCATTATTCCCTAGGTGCTCTTATATAATAATGACAATTGTATTATTTTGATTTGATTGTAATTTGATTTACCTTTTTAAACATTACATTGTATGGAAATGATCTGGTTTCTTCTTGCTTTTTCGGATCGGGTAGAGAGGTTTCTAATAGATGAAGTGAGCCAAATATTGTAGGGAAGCTTTGTGGAAAACATACGGACTCAACTACTCCTTTTTTCTCATTATTTGCCACATAGTGTTTCGTGTTCCTCCTAGCTATTTGCACTAGATACTCGTCAATGTCGATTCCACAGATCTTGCTTGGTTCGAAGTCACGGCCGACTGTGAGGGTTATATGTCCAACATTGCATCCTATGTCAAGGATATTTTTCCCTTTGAACCATTTTTTATTAAATGCTCGAAGTCTTGGGTCTTCTTGAGCTGATGAATTTCGATATCCGTAGTATCTATTGTAATTCCCATATTGATATTTTTTATCGTTGTCACGATATCTTTTTTGAACTGGGTATACGTAATTCCGTGCATCGATTTCTTTCCACTTTTCTTCTTTATTCAGAGTTTCGATAATATTTGTTTTTTCTTCAACCTCGAAATCACGGGAGAGTGCAGTGAATGTGGATGCCTGTTGTGATTTTTCAATGCTCATTCTTTCATTTTTCTTCTCTTGGGGTTGAGCGACTGGCCCTCCGTAATATCTCCAGGCATTCTGGGGAATTACGGGGCTAACAATTGGGTCCGCCCAATATCTTCTTTTTTGAGTGTTGAGAGTAAGAGAAGTTCGTGGATTTTCATTGCACATTGCTTCATCAATTTTCGTAGGAGGTAGGGCTGTAGGCGATGGCGGAAGTGGCGGAGGAACAGGAATCGGATCAGTGGCTTCGGATTCGGATTGTGATGGCTCATTCAAGCTGCATTCACTGTCTGTTCGCCGCCTCCCAGCTCTCTTTTTACCTCTCCTTGTTCTCGCTGTGTTTTTGGGAACTCCGGCAATGAGTTCTTCGGGATTATGAGGCGTGCTGCATTGGAGACCAAGTGGATCTTCTGGATTTTTAGGTATAAGGACCGGGATTTCTCCCTGGCGGTGAGGTGGGACAGGTGTGGGAGATGACTTAGGAGTATCCTTATTCAGAGCCTCGTTTACCTTCTCGTCCTTAAGACTGGCAAGGTTCAGGGGATCACGGTAGTTTCCACCAAGGAGAAAAATAGATGGATGGAAATGTCCCCTCCGTGATCGCATAAAAAACCTTTGTTTCTTTGTGATGCTGTTTGGAAAATATTCTTGATCTCCAGCTCTGTTGTTAGTCGACTTTTTCCTTTTCCTTCCACTCCCATGAGATTTAATAAAATTTTGCTGGTCCTTGGGAGTAAGAATCGGCTGGTTTCCATCACCTTTAATGGGGTCTTCGGGTTCAAAAACATCGTTTTCTTTCTCTTCCACTGCTCTAGGTGGATCGATAGGAGATTTGAGTGGAGACACGTGGGTGCGTAAAATCGTCTCAGTCTCTTCTTCTACTCCGGATTTCAAAATTTCCCGCACTGTCGTCATTTCCTCTGGCTATTTACCTTAATTAACACAAATTGACCTCTCTGACCTTATTAGGAAGGCTAGTGTGAACTCGGAGTTTGTAGAATAAATCTGGGTAACATTTTGGCAAGGTTGATACAGGGTGGGAGGTCTCTGTATTTCTGGCGAGGCTCCGAAAGTCGCGTAGATGTTTGATGTTGGAGTTTTGGGCCCGTAATGGATGTATGGCTACTTTTTTGCTCTCCATTTCCAATCACATCAGCATTTCAGTATAGAATATCAGCACAGAATAGGAATAGTCCCAGCCCTTCACACCCAACACTAGAGTCAACATGGCGAAACGCCCCCTAGTCAAATAATTCTTCTTTCACTCGTCAGGTGCCTCAGACAATCCTTCTTTTTATGATTAAACATCTACTATCAGATATCATACCAAATTATGTGTCTTATTGCCTATGTATTGGTCTTATGCAAGATTCTTTACTGGGAAAGTCGGGGATCTCCGTTGACCTTTTTTTAAATTTACAGTTTTTCCTCGCAGATAACACATAAAAACATAACTATAGAAATCTATTATAAAATATAGTGCATTATGCTAATTTTAATTTTGAGAAAGCGGGGTAACGAATGCAAATAATATGTACCCTAAGCTTTTTTACATTGGATTGCTATGTAATATTATTACCAGAGCTGTGCAAAGGGTGAGGCGAGTGGGGGGGCCGCCTAGGACTTTTAAGCTCGAAGGGCCTTTTTTTCAAGTTGGCCTTTACACTAGATATTATGGGTTTTTGAAATCCAACAATGTAAATATCTTGGAGAAAAATAAATTGTCAAACATAAAAATTAAAAACTTATCCTGGGTATATATGCCTATGTCTATAAAATTATTAATAGAAAAACATTTATAAAAATTCATACGGAATAATAGAATAAATGTTATCCATTCTGCTTCGTCTTTCTTTGTAGCATAAAAGTAACTTCACTAACTATACTCTATTTCAAAACTTTATTTCTTTACGCAAACTCTAAACTTTCCGCAAAGAATTTCCTTAACAATACATGTAAAATTTTTGCAGAAATTTTGAACTCAGGGTATAGATATAGATGTAGATATAGGATAGGATATAGATATAATGATAAACAATCTCCCGGCCCCCGATATTTCTAAATTGGTATATTATTTAAAATAGAATTTTTTTTTTAATTTTCAGGAAAATTCTCATTTTCTTTTGATTTTTAGTCTGATTCTAAAAAATACACATTATATTTTAATTATAATTAAAAGGGGCCTTTTATTTACCCCTCGCCCCAGGCCTTTAGGTAAAAAATATTTCCACGGCACGGCCCTGATTATTACATTATACTTCATTATAGTTATTGTCCGCGCAGCATACCATTGGCTGACCTTTTTTTATTTCCAAAATTTACAATGTTTCCTCGAAGGTAAAAATTGTAATTAACTATTAGTTCTAAAGAAACCATTTTAGAGAAAAAAGGTCATCGGAGATCCCTGACTTTGCCTATACATTGGTAGCATAGGGAATATAATCAATTAATTTTTTGAACTATTTGAGTAAAAACAAAAATTATCATTTTCGATTTGTTTTTGACCGATTCCCTAGTTATTTTTGTATAGTTATGACTATTGAGTAGTATCAGTATCAGTGAGACAAATAAATTTTCTTTATTTTTAAAATCAAAGGCTTGCAATAGTTAACTTTTTATATTTTTCCTGAAATACCCTGACCATATTACATATGCATGATAGGAAAGTTTCAACGGTTAGGAATGCCGCTGCCTAAATACTTCCCTTGAGACAAAATCTCAGGGTCCCCGACCTAAAAGGGCCCTGAGGATTTTCGAATTTTGTTGTAGATATTATTGAGTTGTGAAACAAATATTAACACTAGATAAAATTAAATATTTATTTGAGATAGCTATGCAATACAAACATCTACTACTGTCCAAGTAGTGGTTCTCCGTTGACTTTTTTCTCTAAAATGGTTTCAAGTAACTATTATAAATTATAATCTAATAAGATTACATAGCAATCTAATGTAAAAAAAACTTACATGTTATTTGCCTTCGTTACTCTGCCGTTTTCTCAAAATTAAAATTAGCAAAATTCACTACCTATATTTCATAATAGATTTCTATAGTCATGCTTAGTTATAGTCTACACCTACACAATTTTTTTCCAACTGTTTTTTATACAGTAGGGTTTTATCTTTGCATTAATTCAATTAAAAGTAACATCAAACTAAAATTCAAAATCGTATCGCTGGAAATAATCTATTTGGCTCTCCCGATACTTACAAGTAAATAAAATATTTAGAAACAAGAAGCTCAATGATGTCATTTCTCAATATTTTATTATCATCAGATTTTATTCATAATTACAAGATCACATTAAGAAAATAAAAGTTAATACGATGAATATTCAATTCAGATTGAACTAGCTTCTTATGGGGGTGCACCTGTAGTTTGTTTGAAATTAAAAATATATTTGTAGAGATTTTTATATAAAATCGTTTTTAATTTCAAAAAAACTATAGATATTTTGTCCAGTGCCATTAGAACCAAGTTTACTATGAATTGAATATTCATATTATAAAGAAGTGTATTTTAGATACGTTTGCTATTTTTGTTAATAGTAACTCAGACATAATGTTTAATGTACAAGGTGGCCCAGAGTTGACGCTCTTTTTTCATAATCAGCCATATATTATTGAAAATATTAATCAAATTTTCTTACAATCAGCTCTTATATTTTTATGCATCTTAAAATAAGAAGTGATTTGAAATAAGAAATAATTTGTGCTTTAAATATCATTAGCTTCAATAAACTTCTTCAGCCTAGCATGCTCTTTACGCATAACACGGGTGTTTGTTTAAAGACGTCTGATAGAGTTAATGGGGCTTTTGGCTTCTCATTTATCTTAAAAGCGTCAATGACTTAATAATTTCATTAACATGATAATTTAATTTGTTTAAAAAGCGGTGCTGGTTTTTAATTTATTAATTCAAAAAAGGAAAAACGAGAAATTTAAATTTTCCCACTGCACTGAGAAGCGACTGTCGTTTATCAATTCTGTTACAGTTTAATCAATTCTGCTTATTGTTTGATTCATGATAAAGGAATGGATTCTTTATGAAATTCGGATATTAATAGATTTTCATCTTTGTTCATTTAAAAGCTAAGATCAATTTAAAAGTGCTAACTTGTATTATATAAGAGCCACTTGTATTACAAATATGTTTTATTATATGTTAATGTTTTAGCAAATATGATTATACTTAATCTTTAATTCATGTGAAAATAGATGAAATAATTAATTTTAATGCTAAATACCTCATCTTATGTTATATATAACGGGAACCGATATTACTAAAATTCAAGCGAGAAAGATTTAAATTTTTCAATACTAAATAGTGTATATAATTTCGAACATATTTTTTACATTACATACTTATTAGATGATGGATTTTGGGTACATGTTTATATAAATATTTTGCAAAATTCCACACATGAACTTCTTAGCCTTGCCTAATAGGGTTTGTGAAAATGAAAACCAATCTTCAAATTTGCTATTATCTATACTCTATTCCATTTGAGAAGATTATTGAGAATTGAATCATGTTACTTGACAAGTCATTAGAAATTCAAATAAACCGATTTATTTGCCGTAGAAATTATTTGCGGGTGACACGACATTCGATAATCTTCTCAAGTGGAATAGAGTATAGTTTGGAAATGTTTAATGTTTTGCGCATTTTGCCCACCTCTCATTTCTGGGCCAAAACAAAACCTCTTGTTGGTCCAGCATCTTGGCCCACAACTCACCAGCATTTTTTTCAAAATCCCGCTTGAATCTTCCTTATGATAAACATGGGATTTCCAAATCCCATGGAGATTTAGGAAATTATTTAATGCCTTCTTCAAACTAGACCATATTCAGACGTTACGTAGTTAAGGGGAGATTAAGATATGGGACCCAACCGATGAAAAAAATTAGAATTTCAAATGATTTCAAATAGCATAAATTTAATATTCCAATCAGGAAGAGGATGGAACCTTCTGACTCCTACATATGTTAACCAGAGCTACGTTCAATAGTCCTTGACTCATCCTTATGGATGTGCCAGTGCCAAGTCAAATCTAGTGAATTGTCTCATGAGGCGAGCTTCCACGCTTTCTTCTCATCTATCCAAAGTTCAAATTTCTTTCTAAATAAATTAAATTAACAATTAATAAATCATTAATTTTCATAAAAAATGCACAAATTAATTGTAGATTTCAATTCAAAGAGTTGAAAAGGACTGATAATTAATTGTCACTCTATGTCATGTAACATGTATTTTTTATTTTTACCAATAATTTTTTATAAGACTTACATGAGTTTTATTAGGAATTATTAAATTTAAAAAACTTAAAAACGGTGCAGTTCTAGCCTAGATAGCGAATTCTAGGCTAAACACATCATTGGGAATTGCACATTCATTAAAATTAATATATTTAAGATCAAACCTGAATCCTAACATGGAATGGACCTAAAATATTGAGATATTTTTAAATAATTTTGAGATTTTAACAATTAAAATGTTACTTTACAACTTTTAAGAATATATTTGGGCCAATGGAGTACCCCTGTTAGATCCGCTACTTAACTTATACTTTTATACCTATTTGTCTTTTGTTCTATAACTCTATAAAAGCTAAATGGTATTAATTAATAGTCCTTCTCTTTTCATGCCTATAATAGTGAAACACAATGTGCAAGTACTTTTAAGTAATACATTATAACCAGAAGAAATGATAGTGATAAGTGATATCCCTTGGTTAAGTAGGTATTAAAGTACACATAATTTAATTAAAATGTCCCTTATTTTGAAATGAGCACTTTATTGTTAATAATTTTCCTATCATCGATGATCATCTAGCCGAACCCTCGCGCCAAAATAAAGGACATTTTAAATATAAAAGATACTTTAATTATATTTCCGATTTTATAGCAGAATATCAAATTATAATGGTAAATGAGATGGGCTATTTGTCTGCTGAGATATGGGTTTCCCCTTCGAAGAAGGATTTTGGTTCGGATTTGTTTCTAATATTTGAATCTCTTCTTCCTCACTTCCTGAATTTTTGTAGTTAGGTGGAAGTAGTTGTTGAGTCGGTCTGGGTTGTCTAAAATCCGAATATTTAGTTGTTAGTGTATTTGACGTGAGTAAAGGTAAATGATTGTTCTTGAATGTATTCGGTCCAGGAGGAGGATGAATATCACATTTGACATGATTAATTGACAAATATTCGGTTGAATTAGGCGGTTTCAATGGTGGTAAAAAGGCTGGAATGTCCCTCGGAGTCACATTTTCAGTAACCCCCTTTTTACCTGAAATAGCTTTTAAATAAAAAATGGTTATCAATGACCTTGACGAATATCAATACATTGGGAATAATATTAAAAATGTGTGCCATTTACTAACAATAGGTTGCCCGCAGTGTCGCACACCTCTCAACGCTGCGCCTATATTTAAAAGTTGCAGGTTTTGTTAATTACAATACTTACTAATTAAGGTAGGCATGTAGCTCGCCCACCTCAGAACCAAATCTATTTTAAAAGGATTAACTTTAAACTCAAACTCGCAACTCTCAAGGAGTTTTAGTTTATCCAATGCAATGCTGAAGGTTTATCAATATTCAATAAAATTATGAACAGATTTAATGAAAATGAATTCTTTGTTAAATTTTACCAATTATTGAGGATATTTTAAATCAACAATGCTTCCTCGTCCTTTCCCTCTTACAAATATTTTTGGCGTTTCGGCATTCACATTTTTTTAAATGCCTTTACACGATTTAAGCTTATTGATTATAGTTTGTATTGCAAGCTCTGGATGACGTTTCATAAATCCTTGAAGCCACTAAAATTAAATTAGAATTATTTAGTAAAGGAAAGAAAATTTTCTATAAAGTGAATTATTAAGATTTATAATATAAAATTACTTTATTTCCTGCTAATTCATTATTGTTATCAAACGGATGCTTAATTCCATTTTTTCGGCTAATCAAATGCTAGTGAGAGTAAATCTCTTGTCATCCCATAGAATTTTTCGCACATAATTTTCAAGTGATCTACTAAACATTTTTCTTGTTCGATATTGAATATTGGACGACCTTTATATGCTTCAATTGGGACTTCATTTTTAATCTTTGTAAAGATCTTGCTGAAATATTAAATGCTTTCGCGGCCTGTCTTTGTGACATACCATTTTGGACAGCGTCAATCACATTATTATAAAGTTGTATTCTTTTATAACGTTCTTCCATACTATTAAACTTTAAAATGGTCTTAATAAAACTTAGTTTCACTATAATTTTTTAATTTGAATATTGCATTATCACTTCATTATCACTTCACATATATATAAAGAAACATAATCACTTCAGTTCTGGTGAAAAAAGACTTTAGTGAGTAATGTAATAAACCTTTAGCATTGCATTGGATAAACTAAAACTATGAGAGTTGCGAGTTTGAGTTTAAAGTTAATCCTTTTAAAATAGATTTGTTTCTGAGATAGGCGAGCTACCTAACCACCTTAATTAGTAAGTGCTATGTAATTAACAAAACCTGCAACTTTTAAGTATAGGCGCGGCGTTGAGAAGTTTGCAGCACTGCGTGCAACCTATTGTTATATTCATTATAGTGAACATTTTAAAATTTATTTTGTTTGAACAAACCGCGCAATTATTTCCAGCGATACGAATTTAGTTAAACGTTACTTTCAATTCTAGTATTGCATATGAAATGAATTGTTTAATAATTTAGATTAGAATAATTTAAAAAAATAAATTTCTTAAACAAAGCTAAATTAACCGAATATTAGTGAAATGTTTAAGGATCGAAATTCTTTAATAGATTTAATTCAAATCTTTTTCTTATAATGGCTTTTACATATTTTGAATTTTATCTCTGCATTAATACAACTAAAATAACAGCAAATTAAATTCGTATCGCTGGAAATAATTACGCGGTTGGTTCAAACTCACGTAAAGATTTAATGCGAATTGGGTATAATTGACAATTAATTTATGCATAGTTGTATAGAATATCCAATAGAAATTTTTATTCGGAAGTTGTAGAGTTAAATTAAAAAGGTCAGCCAATGGTATGCTGCAAGGACAATAAATTGGAGCTTTCCTATTTAAATGGGAAAACACTAACTTTTAGAAATCATACAAATCAATAAAATAAACTTTCTCTCTTATGAGACTTGTGAGACAATCAACGTCAATATAGGATTTGTAAAATTCAATTATTTACTATTTATATACAAGTCACATTTTATTATTTATTAGATGGTATCCTGCATTTGATAACATGGGGAAACAATTATTTATTTTTTTAACTATTCGAGTATTCAAAAAATATCATATTTGTCATATGTTAAATCGATTCCCTAATAATGTAGGATATATAATATTTGTTCAAAGATAGTTAAATAAATTTCGATTTCTTTGCTTCTCCTTAAACACAACAAGGCGTTCAATATCACACTTCTAGGAGTTCATTCGTTGATGCGCAGTTGAGGTCTATTTGGAAGCCTTATACAGTGCACTTTTTCAATATGCACGTATCGTAACATTTTATGCTCCCTTTTTATTTCCAAAATTTCCAATATTTCCTTGAAGATAAAAATTAACTATTAGTTCTATAGAAATCTGTAAAGATTGTATTATTTTCTACTTGCTTCATAAAGGAGAAAACATGGTAAAATGTTGATTTTTAAAAAGGTCAGCTAATGTTATGATGCTCAGACAATAGTACAAAATATTAATAAAAGCAAAAGGTAAAGAATTAAAGAACCTACCACTTATATAATGTCTCTGCCTATGAATGATAGCTTCTCCTAATGCTTTTTGTCGCAAGCATCTGAGGAGAAGAGCCCCTCGTCGTTTTAATTCTGATTCAATCTCAACTGACATTTTCTGAACTTGGTCTTGCTGAAGTTTGCAGAGGATACTCAATATTTCTCTTTGGACTTCTGGGAGGAACTGTGTAGCAGCTTCTTCGACTTGAGCAATTCTTCCTCTCACGGCCTTCAAGTCGTGCTCAACTGCTGCCCTGAGTCTGACAAGTTTCTTTTGTTCCGACCTCACTTGTTTCAACTCAACCATCACAGAATTTATTTCGTTTTTGCCATTATCTGAGTCTTCTGAGCTCGCACCTAACCCAATAAAAATAATAATTATTAGTAAATTTTTCTTTGTATAAAAAACACCTTCACCGTCAGAGTCTCTTGCAGCGCTTTTTAGGTTCTCCCAGTCAAGAACCATAAGGCGGAGTATTTCACAGTCTAGGGCTGATTGAAGCATGGCCCCATCCAGTTTAAGTAAATCATTTCGAAGACGAAATTCTTCTTCAAAAAGTCCAGTAATCTCTGTTTTGATTACACTCAAATTAGGCTTTTCATGTTTGCCTAATAGTTCTTTTCGGAGATGAAGAGGAAGATTCATATTGGGATTCAAGTAAGAATAGTCGAATTCAGGATCTTTGGGAATTTTTGGAGCTTGAGCGGCTTCACGATCCTTTTGTTCGAGTTTAAGTTGGAGTCTTTTAACTTCATTTCGAAGTTCTTGGATTACCATTGTTGCATCAGGTTGATTTGGATTATATATAAACTTTCGAACTCGATTGGAAATAGCACGAGCTCTTTGTGCATAAAGGAGTGTGTTTCGATTTTCTTCAACTTGGTGGAATGCTGGAGTAACGTGGGCTATCATTGCCGTCTTTGAAGGACCTCCTAGTGCCGCCTTAAATAAGCATGGTAAAAATTATATTATCATACATCGAAATACAAGTCTCTAAAAAATGTTCTTAAATAGGCGGTTAGATGGAATCGATTATTTGATTATTGATTATGATCATTTAATAATTTAGTATAAACATAAAAAAATTCATGTGATATTATGTATCAAAATAGATACAATCTCATCGTAATGTACTGTGAAAGTCAGATTTCTGTGCAGACCTTATTTTAAAATTACCTTCTTTCCTCGCAGATAAGTTTTAAATATCTTATAAAAGCATGATTACACGAAATCAATTAAATGAAATATGGTGAAATAATGTTTATTTAATTTGAGAAAATAGAAAACAGGGTAACTAAGGAAAATAACATGTACATGTTTTTTTGTATTTAAATTACTATATTTTAGTTGAACTTGATTTTAGAAAAAAAAGCTCTCCTCTCTATAGAGAAATTTCTTCAATTTAATTTCATAAATCGTGCTTATTTATCTTAAACTTATTTAATAGGGTAATGTGTTAATAGAAATTATATTCACCATTATTTAACTGTTCATAGAAGATATAAACTTAAGATATGATAATTTTTCCCATCCCACTATTTTCCCCGAAAATGGAAATACTTACTGCCGTTCGAGAAAAAAGTATATTAGGTAAAGTCAAAATAATTTTAATAACAATTAATAATAATTAAATATCTTTAAGCTTTATTCAATTCGTTTATATTCTGTCATTATTAAAATATATTTAATTAGAGATTAAAAGATTTTTTTAATATGATACCTAGATGCATACCTGGGTAAAATCCGAACTTATAGGACTGTACTGTAAAGGGTAACTTGAATGATCTAGAATGAAATACAAACTTAAACCTTGGTGGCAGACCTGGGCACCGGAACGTAACGGATTTACTGGAATTGAAATTTGGGAATTGAGTGGGGGTGGGGGCAACCGGGATCAGAACTGAATCGGATCTTGTGAAAGTAAAGGCCAATGAAATAGGAACGGAATGGAATTTTGAAAATTTGGAAAAGTGAAGACTACCGAAATCAATACGGAACGGAATTTGGAAAATTTAATAGTAAAATTTAATACAGCAAAATTTTTTTACGGAATCGGAATTCCGATTCCGTTCCGTTTGTACATTTTCAACTTATATAGGTAATGATATATTACTTGAATAGGTACGGAATCTAAGCTTAGAAAGTGAGGCTAATCGGAACAAGAAACGAATCGAAACATGAAAATCTTAATCCGTTCGAGTAAATTATGCCCAAGTAATACAAATAGCTCATTGGTTTCTGGTTCATTATTAATATTTTTTATGATTTATGATTGATATTCAACTTTAACTGTTTCAAATAATCTGTTAAAATGATATCCCTAATTTTTCCATCAAGCGAATATTGTATAAACATTGGAATTATAGTTAAATTCTTAATAAAAGTGATTTTCAGATGAGTTTTTATTTCTAATTATATCATATTTTTATCCCATAGAATCAATTTAAAAAAAATTTAAAAAAAACTTTACAAACATTTGTCTCCGGGCCACATATCCTTTAACTACGTAACGCATAGGGCTATGGGGAGGTAGAGGTACGCCATACGCGACGATGTGTGACTATGGGGAGAGTGTTCGAAAAAATGTGATCTCGCACTTTTAAATTTACAAAAATTCGGTAAATATTTTAGGTAGCATAATAACAGTAGCATCAGGTCAAAAACTTAAAAAGGTCTACAGATTTTATGCTACGACGGCAATAATAAAGATATATTGATAATAGATTCAATTCGTTTCTTTTTGATTTATCAATTATAAACTCGACTATTTTAATTGTTACACAATTGTAAAAATTCAAATTAAATTAATAAACCAAGGGATAGGTATCCCGTGAAAATAAAATCTTATATTTAATTTATAATGTAATATCAATTTTTGTTAATAAATGTGTGCAATACACCGTGACCATAATAGGGTCCAAATTTGTTGTGATTTACTCACATGTTGTAACAAACTAAACCAAGCTTAAATAATCAAATAATCACTTATCATTCCGAATGATCGATACATTAGATTATATGTAGCTTGATTTAGTTTCTTATAAAATGCGAGGGTAGAGTGAAACAAATTTAGACTTCTTTTACGGTTACGCTGTGGGTTGTTGAATTTTGTTATGTACCTTTAAAAGTCTGGTTAATTTAGAATCCCTATAATTTATATATCTATCTCCATCTCCAGTAGCGAGTGCAGTTATACAATTCCCAAGAGCTAGCAATGACCGATTGATGTGAGCTCCTTCTCTCAATCTGATACCTGAATTCTGCAAATAGGGATACAGTAATTTCAGTTATCATTATTATCATTATAATTTCAAAACAAACTATATGTTTTTTGTGCAGTGTCATGGATCCTTTCTCACTTGATTTGTGTTGTCCAGATATCATAAATATAATATAAATATAATATAATAAATGAAATAATAATTCATGAAATATCTCACCAAAGGGAGTAAATTTAATGAAAGTAGCTATTGCATATATTAATATAGTATAGGGTCATTCCATGAATTATGTGAAGGATTTAAACCCGACAATTTTTCAAATTTCCCCAAATGTCTGATTCCTGCGCAAAGTGGAGGGTGAAAACACTTTCGTGACTTTTATAATTCTATTTCCTTCCTCATTTAAGATAACTTTCACACAAATTTTTGAACTTAAAAATACAATATAAATTAAAGGAATATATTTAATATGTTTGACTTTGAGGAATTAGCAAGAAACCCATTTTATTTCACTCCATCAATCGTGTTTTTGTACCACCCTGTACGTTAATTGACAATTAAATTAATTTCTCAGAAGGCGCACACGGAAAAGTCCAAAACAAGCTATTTTTATAGTTATTTTATGTCCATCTTTCATTTTTAATATTAATTTGAACTTTTGGATATGCGCCCTCCGAGAAATAAGAAAATCCCATGTATTTTAGACGAGGGTCACGTGACGTGACTCAAAGTCTCATTTCACATAGTTCATGGAATGACCCTATAGGTATAACATTCGAATGCATGGTGTTATTTGGGAGATGAAAGAGAAAATGATCTTGGTCTCATAAGATAAGCTTCGATATTTGAGATGGATGGAGACGAAAAAGTTATTATTACTTTAGTATTGGAAGCTCTTTCAGATCCAGCCAGGTCGATGAGGTATAACTTTCCCTCGATAATTTCTCCATTTTGTAGGGATTGCTGTCGAACTGTGACTTGTAGTACGGCATGACTTCGAGAAGAGGTCACGTTGGCAGCTGTGGCCTCCATTGTCCTAGCCCTGTTGCCCTTTTGTAGTAAATTGAGGACCTAAATTGGAAAAAATGAAACATTTAAATCTTACTATTAATACAAGAGGAAGTGGAAAAATGTGGTTTGATCTCAACCCCATTTCCCCATTTTTTATTCCACTGCTCGTGTAAGCATAAATAGGCTCAAGTTCGCATTTGAAATACCTTGGGTTTACTTAGGGGTCAAACTAATCACCGCTGGAGCCATCATACCAATCAGGCATGAAAAATTCGAGAAAGAAAATACCTGGAAAGTATTTTAGCATTATGCTTACCAACAGCCTACTTTCTCTCTTTAGCACAGTTTGAGAATTTGGGCAAGGGTTATTATTGTAATAGATTAATCAATTAACTTACTTCGTGAGTGGAAGTAGCTCTGATTTCAGACAACCCAGCAACGTGAACTTGTTCTTTGTCTTCACGCAAGTCTAAGTGGAGCCCAGAAGGCCTCAACAAATCTCTAATCTGCTCGTTGTATACTTCCAAATAGGACAAGTACACCTGCAATTGAAAAATATTAATATACCCTTGGTCCAAATTGAATTAGATTATACTTTTTTTAAGTATTCTATGTAGGTAAATTATTAATAAGATAAGATCTACGCAGGATTGGGAAGAAATTTTAAACAATAAGCCCAACCCGAAACGTATAAACCGTATACCTAATGAAATAGTGGATAACTTTAGGAATCGAAGCTGTGAGAAGAGAAAATCTGGGAAAGTGGGGTCTCCCCCGGAACGAACTAAAGGGAGAGGAAAAGGAGGCAATTGCGGTCACTTGGAACTCCTGAATACTCCATCACACAGCGAAGTTGGGGATTCAACTTCTTTCTAATCCTTTCTCAACACAACGTAGATGTGAATCCGATAATGTGATAAATATACAGGGTAATATATGTACGATTGTTCATTTAAAAAAAGATGCTTATGGCCCACCCTGTACATAGATATTACATAGGTATTAAAGCTTATGGACATTTATTCCTAAATTTTATTTTCAATTGAATTTTGTTCAATATTCATGGTCATTATCATTATCAAACAATGAAAAAATTGTTAATTTTAACTGGGTATATATCATTTAAATTTAGTAGATATTAAAGCATGTAATACCAATGGTAACTTAATATGAATTATTATTTTTATTATACATGTTAACACGGTACTTACTTCGGCTTTTAAGTCAGTTTTCTGTTTGGAACATAAATGGAAAATCTCGTCAACAGCTCTAGCCATTATACCAGGATTCCCTTGAGTGCCAATCATAGTATAAGTTTTTCCAGATCCTGTGGCTCCATAAGCAAACACGGTAGCGCAGAACCCCTCCATTACTGATCGGACAAGGGGGGCCGCCGTATTTTTGTACACTTCCTCTTGACTAGCATTTTCTTCAAAAACATAGTCGAATTCATAAAGACGACCTTCTGCCGTCTGCTGCTGCTGATAATGTTTTTGTTGCTGATGTTGGAATCCATTATTTAAATGATGCCCGCTTGGTGCGTGATGAGTTCGATTGATCCGAGTGTTGGACCCTGGGTATCCGTGGCTTCCGCTCCCTCTCCCAAAATGATGTTCAGGGTCACCCTTGTCACTACTAGAACTCGGTTCCATAAAGACTAATGTCTAGAAATCAAGGTTAGGAATGTTTAATGTTTATTATAACTTTTCACACTCCTTTATTGTAAAGTTATAATGAATATAACTGAAAATGAATATAAATATATTAAAATATTACATTTAACTTAATGCATACTAAATATGGTACGGTACCATGTTATACAAGTATACAGGAATGTGTATAACCATTGTGCGTCAATTTAAAATTGTTAAAATGGTATGCAAATGCAATATGCACTGATACAATAAAATTTATAGAATTTTTATTCATTAAATCTATTTTAAAATTTCAAAACAACTACCTACCTATATGTTTTTTGTGCAGTGCATTAAGAACCTGTCTCACTTTAATTGCGCTTCCCCCTATACTCTCCAAGCAACAGATCTAGGCAGACGAAATTTTAATTTACCTTATTTCTTCTCAGATAAACAAAATATATTATAAAAGCATGAAAACAAGATAAAGCTATTGAAATATAATGCATTTTACTTATTTTAATGTGAGAAAATAGGGTAACGTTGACAAACAACATGTATGTTTTTTTACAGTGAATTACCATGTAATTTTAAAAAAAGTTACTATGTCAATTTAGAGAAAATTTCGTCTGCCTAGATCCGTGGCTTGGAGAATACTTACAGTATACATGAAAAATTATAATCCCTTCCTTTGGGTTGCTTTAATATTTAAGCCCCAATGTACAAGAAACCATATTTTATTGTCCTTCAATCACATATGCCCATTCCATAATTAAATTATTAAAAATATTAAAAAATGCCCTAACGGGGCGGGATTGGTTTAGTAACCAAATGTATAGAAATTAGCAAAAGCCCCTATAAGAGCACTTATTTAATATTTCCAATAATTAGCTATGCTACTATACTATGGGTCCTTAGACACGCGAAATGAAGAAGACAATAATTAAAAGTTCAAAAATTGACCCAAATTGTTAATTATTGCTGATATTTATTATACAGTAGGTTTATTCAAAAAAGTACTCCCCAGGGCACGAAGAGAATAAACTTTATCACTGACCTTAAAACTATAGTATTCAAATTTAAATAGAAAATTTACGTATATTTTTCCACTGACCTCACCTCAGTGATGAATTTTATAATTTGATCTCCACTGACCTGACATGTGCTAAAATGTTTGTGGGTGGAGCTACGACTATTAAAATTTTAGCAGTGGCTGACCTTTTTTTAATTTAGACCTTTTATGTGTAAAAATAATTGGAAACGTCACTATGAATCAATTAATATGTTTTTTATTTTTCCATAAAATTATACTTAGGATTTGAATGAAATTCATTTTATTGATTTTGTTTTAATTTTAGTTTTTCATTAAAAATCTCAAAATAAGCCAATATTTCGATCACTGAGCTGAAAGTTAGACCACTGAGGTGAAATATTTATCACTGAGTTGATTAACATTGTAGTTATAGGATCACTGAGCATCTCGTCCTACCCTGGTACTCCCCCTTAGCAAAATAAAACCCAATTTCGGATTAGATTGATATATTTGGAAAGCGCAATTAAAGTGAGACCAAGGTTCTTTTTCCAGATATAAAGTTATATGAAAAAGGCGATAGATTCCGAGTTCTAGGAGCTCAAAGTTTTTAAAACCCTCCACTTTACGACGCTTTTAAACTGTTAAAACAAATCAACTCCCCTTAGACTTCAATCAGCCAAATATGAACAAGTAATGTATTTGAAGTTTTTAAATTATTTAAGCCAGGAACTTATTGTAGGAGCTAGACTTAATTACCATTGTGTACTTGTACCCTTAAGTTAAAGTATAAATCCCTTTAGATAGAGTGGTATATTCTACTTTCATTTTATATAAATATAAAGTTAGTATCTTTTGAATACACCTACCTACATAACATACACAAATATTTAATTATTTATAATTCTTCTAATTTGATTGTATGATTGTATGTGTTTCTATTCGAATATTATCGTGGAATTATTTAATAAGTTCACTCATAAGTGAATAAATTTGTCAAATATGCATTTAATGTTTATTATATATAATTGTCCTATCTATATATCTTATGTATATAAATAAAAAGAGTTTATTTATTTAAGATCTTTACATTGGGAAAGTTAAAATGAATCAATTACTAAGGATAATACTTAAATCAACAAAAATTCGATTTAGCGAAAAATAAAACTGATTGAAATTTTAACTCCGCAATTATCAAGTACTAAATTCACGCCTTCCTGACCATTATACCATCTCCTAGAATAATGCGGGCAATTTATTCACATACGGATTGCTTTTGGTGCAACGAATTGAAGAACATCCTGAGTTTCTGATATGCTGATACCTCAAACATTGTAAAGAATTTGATTACATTAAATTCCATTTTCGCAAAATTTCATTTTTTGTTGATTTGGGAGTTATCCTTTATAATTGATTCATTTTATCTTTTCCAATGTAAAACTCTTAAATAAATAAACTGTATGTAAAATATTATAGTAATAAGTAGTAACCAAGAGTTATGGTATTTAAAGAGTTGAATTTGAGGGCACCTGAAAAGGTTTGCAAATCGATTCCCATCTTATCAAAAGAATTAGATATTAGGTTGTTTGTTTACTTACAAAGAATGAATTTGCCTTAACTCCTTAAATTATAATTAACTTGTGAATTTTTTTACAGATGTATCGGTCTAAAATTATTAACTCGCACTCATTAAACTTTTTAATGAATATTCTATCTCAAACTCATTTTTTATATTGTAAACATCCACAATAACAATACCTAATATTTAATTGTTAGACTGAACATAAAATAGATAAATACATAATCGATTTTTTCATACTTGTGAATCCAAAACAGCAACTGCACGTTGGCCTTCTCGAAAAAATTCCATTGGTCTAACCCGTGCGTAAACCTGTTAAATAAATGGAATCAGTTAATCGTAACGTTTTCTTATTCGATTATAATATTTTCATGCTATTGTATCGTTTTACCATTTCTAAACAGAATTATATAAATTCAAAGTCATAATAAAAATATAGCTTACCATAAGTCTTTCATTGTGAACCGAATTCATATCTTTAGTCATTATAATATTTTTTTATGCTTTTTCGGAACTATTTTTCTTATATTTTATCAACTATTTATATTATATGAGTTTCATATTAAAAAGGTAAACTCTATTGTTAATATTATATTTTAAAATAATCTTAAAGAGATAAATTGCTCTAAGATTGAATTCTTATTTTATGTTATAATTTAAAAGGATTGGAAGTATTGGAAGAACAAGTTAGCGTGTAGCTGTTGCGAAAGTAATTCGTCAAGTGGACTTCTCTAAAAGAATGAGAGGTCGACTTGTTTGTTATACATTATAGCCAAATTTTTCCAATAGTTAACCGGCGCAGTTCTCACAAATCGGATGTTTTCCGTCTCCTTTTACCGTCCAATTCTCCATAACAATTCACAGCCAAAATGAATGCAATTTAAGCTTACTTTCTTTAGATTAAAATCTGTTTGTAGTTCGCTTTACCCTATTGTCAATATGCCTCCGTTTTGTATTATAGTGATTCTGATAAATAAAAAAGTTTAATTATACCTAACTTTGTTATTTTGCTCCAGCGACACTAACTAACTTCAGATTCGTAATTTGTACGATCGAAATAGTATAAAAACACTCGCCTTATATTTAATATCGAATATCTCCACATTCTTGGATTACAATATACCAAGCGTCTTTGAACAGCCTTAAAGTTATTAAATGGGCATTACGAAGACCATTTTTAATTTTTGGAACATTGATAGAAATAATGAGTATCCCATCAAACTTACTACATATAATTATGGTTGCCGAATTCCCGGGAACGCTCTCACACGGTAACATTCCCTGAACGTTCCCGGGAACGGTCCCATATTCCTATATACGTGTTCCAGGGAACGTTCCCGTGTATCCCCATACATGTGTTCCCACCAGCGTTCCCGGGAACCATGATTTTTCTGGCATGGGAACGCACCGGGGAGAGTTCCCGGCAAGTGGCATCCTTACATATAATCAAACATAGGGGAGATGAGGTACGGTTGACCCAGAGTACAGTTGACCCAAACGGTATTTAAAGTGCTTACAACTTAAAACTTGCGCTAAAAAAATTAAAGCATATGTATATGGGGCTAAAGAACAAATACTCCAATTTTAAAAGTAATACCTAATTGTAATTTTATTTTAAAATTAAAATACATTTTCTCACTCACCGTTCCTAGATTTGAAATTTTGATTGTAATTTGACTAGAAGATAAACAACTTGACGAATCCAGGTTAGTCTTTTGTATTTATGCTTTAAAACTTTAATTTAATCGCATGGATTAATTATAATAATTTAAGTTTTATAATTAACTAGTAATTGGATAAAACAAGTAATTGTCTCTGATGGGGACAGTTGACCCACGTCCCAAGAGTACAATTGACCCAATTTACTTTGCATTAAATAGACATGCCGCGTCAAAAAAAAAGAAAAACAAGAGAAAATGACCAGAAGATTTTTGAAGACGCATCAGAGATGCTTCTTACTGAGGGTGAGAAAAGAAGTATTCGATCCGTTGCATCACAATTTGGCATTTCATATCGCTCCTTGGGTCGATTTCAAGCAAAACTAAATAATCCAAATTGCACCATGCCAGCAGCAAGGGGATATAATCCACACACTCGAGTTTTCAATAAGGATCAAGAAAATGAGCTTGAAGTTTACTTAAAATTGGCTTCAGAAATGTATTGCGGATTATCACCAAATGGAGTCAGGGCTCTAGCATTTCAATGTGCTGAAAGTTGGAAAATAAACTATCCAAAACAATGGATGTGCAAGCTATGGATGGTTTGCCAATTTTATAAAAAGACATCCAACTTTGTCTATACGTTTACCACAAGCCACAAGTTTGTCCAGGGCAACCAGCTTTAATAAACATAATGCCAAACTTTTTTTTGAAAATTTGGATAAAGTCCTCATCAAATATAAATTTCAACCTTCGGATATCTGGAACATGGATGAAACAGGAGTTACCACCGTGCAAAAGCCCGAGAGAATAATTGCTACTAAAGGAGTTAAGCAGGTTGGCTCTTTAACTTCGGCGGAATGAGGGACACTCGTGACATTGGCAACGGCAGTGAGCAGCACAGGCTTGAATATCCCTCCACATTTAATCTTTCCCCGAAAACGGTATAAGGACCATTTTGTTCTTGGAGGTCCTATTGGATGCATTGGAACGGCAAATGGCTCAGGATGGATGCAAGCAGGCGATTTCTTCGTCTTCATCGAACACTTTGCCAAACATACAAGAGCATCGAAGGAAAAAAAAGTTTTGCTTCTTTTGGACAACCACGAATCACATATGTCTCTTCGTGTGATTGACTTTTGCCGAAACAACGGGATAGTTCTTTTAAAGTTTCCTCCACATTGTTCCCATAAGCTCCAACCACTGGAACTGTTTTTGGCCCATTTAAGAGATATTTTCATTCGGCTTGTGATGCATGGATGAAAAATAATTCTGGGAAAACAATGACAATTTATGATCTTCCAAAAATTGTTAAACTGCCTCTTGAAAAAGCTACAACTTCAAAAAATATAATTGGAGGATTTAACTGCACTGGTATATATCCATTTAACAAAGACATCTTTTCAGAAGCTGATTTTGCTCCCTCTTCAGTGACAGATCGTTTTTCTCTACCAGAAGAAAATATTCAAAGAGTTGCAGCTTTAAGCATTCAAGCGATTGCTCCACTTCCTAAAACAGAACAAAGAAAATTAACAACGAGGGGTCGAAAGCGTCGTCAAACTTCCATTTTGACTGAAACACCCGTCCGAAATAAGTTGGCTGAGGAAAAATCAGCAGCGGACAACAAAAAACATTCCTTGAAACGGTCTCACAATAAAGATGAGCAAGTAAATACTCCTCAACCGAAAAAACGGAGAAAAATCACAGCTCGTCGATTGATTACTTAATCAAAATTAATAATATATTTATTCCCATCAAATTAAACAATCAAATGAATTATTAAATGAATTTTATAATAGGTGTAGGTATTAATATACTATTAATTACGCGTGTCAAACATACTCATTGTGTGGGTCAACTGTACTCTACGTGTGGGTCAACCGTACTCTATATTAAGGACAATTGACCCAAAATCAACTTTTTAATAACTATTTAAATCTAATAGAAGTAAAATAAATAATTAAATATTGAATATTTAATTGTGTACTCTGATTACAATTTTAATAAAAACAATTATTTAAATATTGGATTTTTTAGTGTAAGTAATTAAAAACGAGCTTTCTAAAAAAATGGGTCAACCGTACCTCATTTCCCCTTACTATAACTTACTAATTTAATAACAATAACACACTTATACCCTATTTCAGCCGAGCTTTAAATTTCCCAGAAAATCATTAAGTTTGTATAGGAATTTTTCTGGGAAATTCAAAACTCACAATCAATTAACTTGCTTTGTGAACTTGCTTTGTATAATTGTATAGTTAAAAGTTGCTACTGTATATAAGTTATTATAATAAAAGTTATTATGCTAAAAGTTGCTATATTCAAAATATTTTTATTATTCTATTATCTTTTTATCAACTAAAATATGAACTAATATATTAAAATGAATAGACATTTTAAACGACATGAATACTTTTTCACCAACGGTCAAGAAGATACAAATAAATAATTCTCTGTCCCATTCAAATTGTAATGTTTTAAATATTTATATACAGGGTGGGCCAGAGGTCGAGGCATTTTTTTAATCAATCATAACTTTAAGATGGTTAATGATAAAAATCTATTTCGATCTGACTCCCCTCGATTTCTTCATCATGGGCCATATCAATAGACCAGTCTACTTTGGTTGAATTGAAAGAGGCTATTAGCCAAAAGCATTCGAGGAAACCCCGGTTGCTATGTGCAAAAGAGGATTCGGTGCAACCGAATGTTGGTTGCACAGATCTATAAAAGTATATATGGCTTAATTGAAGATTTTAAGGTTTTACTTATATTATACAAGATATAAAGTATATACCTGCCAATTTTAATGAAATTGTTATTAAAAAAGATATGATTCGTTAAAAATGCGCAATACTCTGGCCTACCCTGTATACAGCGTGTTTACATCCAATGTCACAATTTTTATAATCAAATAACTTTAAGATAAATTAAGGTAATTCTTTTTAGTAAGTTGCATCTTATAGGGCAATATTCTAAATATCTGTACTTTTTAGCTAAATATCGGACTCGTTGATCAAAGTTAAAAGAAACTTTCACCAACAAAACCCCGAATTTCCCATTTTCTTAGGATAGAAGAGATTGACCATATCCTTGACCACTACGTTCACCTATGACTATGCCAGATTTTTTATGTGGATTCTTTTGTGAATGCTCTTCAAGCGTTATTAGGGTGAATCGAAATAATGATGTGTAACGTAAATGAATAAACTTAACACAATTTACGATAATTAAACAATAATTCATTTTCTTTATTAACAAATCACTCATTTTTTAATACAAAGTTCTTGAGTGGAAAAATCTCACTAGCATTTTGTGTTTTACTATACATTTAATTTTAGTCAACCCTTAATATTTTTCAATTAATAGAAATATTCATATCAGATTGTATCATATTGGTCTTATGCAAGTTTCAAATTAGCATTGGTAACATAGGGAAAATAATCAATTTATTTTTTGAACTATTGTTGTAAAATCATAAAATATCATTTTTATCAAATTTTTAAATTGATTCCCTAGTTATACGTTGTCTCCATAAACTCAATAAGACAATCTAATATAATCTATCTTAATAAAATTCCAGTGTCTGCCTGTCAGGCCTGCCCTACAAGTCTCACTATTCTTATTATTAGTCACTTGAAACCTAAACTTAATAATCAGCCTCTATCCCGTGTAAATAATGACAGTTCGGTTTTTAATAAAAATGTTTCGTTAATTAATTAACGCCAATTAACCAAAAAATTTATCAAATTTCCCGCTAATCAATTCTAAATGTAAACGCTTGACAATTTCATTTTAAGAAATTCGCCCAAACAAATCTCAATTTCAATTTAGTTCGCAGAGAAAAGCCTTTTACAACGTTCTTTTCCCCTTGCAACTTGCAAACCCAATTTTGCTCTTGGCTTTTTAGGTTATTCGGCGTCCAGTTAGAGGAAGATTTTCAAGCCAAGGTTTCAAGTGACTAATAAGAGTATTGAGCCCTGTAAGTCTCCAGATTAACGGACACCGGAATTTTATTAAGATGGACCTGTTGATGGCCCGTCTCCCGAAGGGTTAGTAGCTTCTATCCATTATATATCCTGGCCCGAATTGTGTCCTGGATCGTCAGTCATGATTTTAAAATGCTTCCGAGGGACAGATATTGAACCCTTAAGGTTTGTACTACTTTGTATTCTTTAATAGTTTTTAATGGATAAATAGCAGCAAATAACTTAATTTACAGGATTGTGAAAACTTTTATTATTTCAATGAGTTCCCGTTGACAGAAGTGTCAAAAGTCGTCCGGTCGAGCTCAAGGACAGGATGTAGTTCCTACATTCAATCAATGTGAAAATTAAGAAATAATATATAAAATTTATACATATTTAATATTCTTAGCTTTATGTCGCTATGGTATAGTTAGATAATGAGGCTCAATATAATTAACATTTACGAGACTAAAAAACTTACATTGATGGAGAGAACGACCTTAGAAGATAACAATTAACGAAAATGATAAGTGCCAAGAAAAGTGCATTGTTATAAAAAATTGAGAATGTGGTGGCTTCGTAGCCGGCATCTTCATTTTTCTTCTATAGAATCCTGCAAATATTAGGCATGAGAACATTGATTTCCAAACAGATAAACCTTTTACAGTGAAGTGTGAAGGGGATCTGCGTTGACCTTTCTATAACTTGCAGTCTTTCCTCTCGCATCAGATAAAATATATTTATTACAAGATAACAAGAAATCTATGAAATATTGTGCATAAAGGTGCTTTAAATTAAAAAAGTAAAATGTGTTGGATACACATTTTTATTTCCTTTCATTCTTGCATCGAAAATTATTTTTTTATAGTTAGGTACATAACATTTTCATCATAGGTCCTCTATATAGGTAGAAAATTCACAAAAATTTTAGTGATCCTGATTCAACGAAACCTATTTATAACATATTTTATATCAATCTGCGAGGAAAAACTAATTTTATAAAAGGTCAATGCAGACCCTGACTTCCTGACTTTCACTTTCACAGTAATCATGAATAAATAAATTACTATCTGTATATGTTGGAAAATGAAACTACAATCGGTTCCTTATCTTTGTACACATATGGCAATTACAGTTCTATATTACTCCACGCGTTATAAATTTACTAATTTTTCTCATGTGTACAAAGATAAAAAAGGTTTGTATACCTTTCATCTTTCTCTTTCTTGCTCATCTTATCATCAGAGAGTCTTTTATTCATTTCAATAGTCACAGCCTCTCTTTATAGCAACCTATGAATAATAAAAATAGTCTACAAATAAGAATAAACCAAATAAATATATGCCAAATACTAGGAATATTCCAAACAAAGTTTACTAGGTTCTTATGGCGCTGCACAAAATACCTATAGTTTGTTTTTTGTGCAGCTCCATAAGAACCTAGTAAACTTTGTTTGGAATATTCCTGATAAATTAATTAATATTAACCTTATGTTTGAGAGAAAATTTGGTGTTTCTGAATGTAAATACCATAAGCCATGTAGATGCGAATGTCACAACAAGGAAAATGGAAGATGAGGTGACAATGTCCATCAGGTGAATGCTCCAAAAGAGCCGTTTTTAAATAATATTTACAATTATTGAATACTCAAACAAATATCAATGCATTGATCAATAAATTAGATGAGAGGCATTTTGAAATCTAATTTTTATAAAAATGCATTTCTATGGTTAAAAATTTAATTTTTAACCCTTTCACTTCCATTGTTTGTTTTTATTATAACATTTATGAAATATGGTTTCGTATTATCGTATCTCATTCAAATTAATTAGACTTTTTAAATTTTCGAAAATAAACAGCTTTTAAAATCTTTAATAAAATGATCAGTATTAAAAAAGCAAATTAAATTATTAGCAAAATATTATAAAAAATAAATATTTTACAAATTGGAATTGCCGAGACAATAAATGCGTTCGGCTGAGATCTTGAAAGAGAAGTTCTTCCTCTCGCGTAAATTTTTTGTTCTTAGACGACATTTCTACTTTATTCAGATTGACTTGTGAAAAGGATGTTGTACTTTAATGAACAATAATTAACAGAGTGATGAGAGAGGCAGGCTATGCCCAGGCCGGGTGGTAAAGGTGGCTAGTGATAGACTAGCCCGAGCCTGCCTGACTGACAGTGTGAATCTGAAAACAAACGTATCAAGGTGTTCGAAATACACGATGAGCTGGCAAGAGTTGGCAAATTGGGTTTGATATTACATTGTAGAGTTGCAGTTGGAGAATATATCAATTATGCTATGCATATTCATATATATTCTTTGAAAACAGTCACACAATGCCATCGTGGAGTTGGTACACCACTTTTCCCTTTTCCTTCCCTAGATTCCCCCAAACCCAATGTGGGTTCCAAACTCATTGCATGCATGCATTACAATTACAATTTGCCAGAAGTCCAATACATTCATACCAGAGCTGTAAAAAACCAGTGTATATTAATTCCTAAAATCATGGTTGCGGAGATTAAAAATTCATTCTCGCTTGTTAACATAAAATACAAGATAAGGATAAATTGTAATTTACGATCAATAAGAAATAAAGTGTAATTCTACATATCAAATATTCATAAGGTAAAATTGTAGTTACGATCAGAATGGCATAAGGTATAAAAGATATAAGATGATTGAGTCATAAGGTATGTAAAGTATGTATGTATTATGGTATTAATGTGTTAAGGTTTAAAATCATTTAAGGGGAAGACCATAGAGGATCTAATGCAATAGGGTCTAAAACAAAAGGATCTAATGCTAAATGACCTAAGCATAAAAGAATCTATATAAAGATATACCACAATTTATATCACCACCACCGCAAACTACTACATCGGAAGAATTAGTTTACTAAAAACCGAACCAATTCATTGTAAAGTAAAAAAACAGTCAAATATTAATAGTTACCAAGTTTAATTGGCATAAAATAATTGTAAAATTATTCAAAATAACGATTACCGTTAATTATATCACCACTAAACTTTCTCCTTTCTTCTTCCACTTTTGCTTACTTAATAATTTAGTATAAACATAAAAAAATTCATGTGATATTATGTATCAAAATAGATACAATCTCATCGTAATGTACTGTGAAAGTCAGATTTCTGTGCAGACCTTATTTTAAAATTACCTTCTTTCCTCGCAGATAAGTTTTAAATATCTTATAAAAGCATGATTACACGAAATCAATTAAATGAAATATGGTGAAATAATGTTTATTTAATTTGAGAAAATAGAAAACAGGGTAACTAAGGAAAATAACATGTACATGTTTTTTTGTATTTAAATTACTATATTTTAGTTGAACTTGATTTTAGAAAAAAAAGCTCTCCTCTCTATAGAGAAATTTCTTCAATTTAATTTCATAAATCGTGCTTATTTATCTTAAACTTATTTAATAGGGTAATGTGTTAATAGAAATTATATTCACCATTATTTAACTGTTCATAGAAGATATAAACTTAAGATATGATAATTTTTCCCATCCCACTATTTTCCCCGAAAATGGAAATACTTACTGCCGTTCGAGAAAAAAGTATATTAGGTAAAGTCAAAATAATTTTAATAACAATTAATAATAATTAAATATCTTTAAGCTTTATTCAATTCGTTTATATTCTGTCATTATTAAAATATATTTAATTAGAGATTAAAAGATTTTTTTAATATGATACCTAGATGCATACCTGGGTAAAATCCGAACTTATAGGACTGTACTGTAAAGGGTAACTTGAATGATCTAGAATGAAATACAAACTTAAACCTTGGTGGCAGACCTGGGCACCGGAACGTAACGGATTTACTGGAATTGAAATTTGGGAATTGAGTGGGGGTGGGGGCAACCGGGATCAGAACTGAATCGGATCTTGTGAAAGTAAAGGCCAATGAAATAGGAACGGAATGGAATTTTGAAAATTTGGAAAAGTGAAGACTACCGAAATCAATACGGAACGGAATTTGGAAAATTTAATAGTAAAATTTAATACAGCAAAATTTTTTTACGGAATCGGAATTCCGATTCCGTTCCGTTTGTACATTTTCAACTTATATAGGTAATGATATATTACTTGAATAGGTACGGAATCTAAGCTTAGAAAGTGAGGCTAATCGGAACAAGAAACGAATCGAAACATGAAAATCTTAATCCGTTCGAGTAAATTATGCCCAAGTAATACAAATAGCTCATTGGTTTCTGGTTCATTATTAATATTTTTTATGATTTATGATTGATATTCAACTTTAACTGTTTCAAATAATCTGTTAAAATGATATCCCTAATTTTTCCATCAAGCGAATATTGTATAAACATTGGAATTATAGTTAAATTCTTAATAAAAGTGATTTTCAGATGAGTTTTTATTTCTAATTATATCATATTTTTATCCCTGCCAATTTTAACGAAATTCGGTTAATAAGTAAAAAAGATATCACTCATTAAAAATACACATCGACCTCTGGACCTCCCGATATATTAAAGAAAATTAACGCGACGGTAAAATTCACTCTTTAATCTCGGTATTTTCAAATAAAGAAAATACTAATATAAAAGAGAATTGCACCATTTAGTTATCTGTCCACTTCGTTTTTCATTAAACCAATTTAATAATTAATTATTTAAGCAAGAACTCGAAACTACTCAAAACACTCCAAAAACGATTTTTAAAATTCACAGTAAAATTAATATTTAGCCAAGTATATAGGTCACATATACTTGATTGAAAGGAAAATTATTAATCTATTTATCCTTCGACTTAATTTTTAGATTAAAATTGTATATTTAAAGAAATATCGCTGTTTAATTATTATTATTATTAACGATTAAACACGCAATTAACTAAATAAGCACTTTAAATTGGTTATAAATTGAATATCAAAACCAAAGGGATTTTTTCAAATGATAACTATTAACTATCCCCTTAATATAACCTACAATTTACTATATGTATGTATATGTAAATATTTATGTTTGAGTATGAAACCAATGTAAATTTGGTATCCCTCATTCTTGAATTCCTGATTAACAATTATTTATATTCTTTTCCATTTTGAGTATTTGTTTCGGACTTTCGTTTATCACTCATCGTCATTCATCAAAAACACAGTGAAAATATTTCCCGGGAAATTGTCACTCGGGTTTACCCGTTTGTAAGTCAATATTACTCTCAAATGCGCAATGGGTCTACGCAAGTGAATGAAGATCAATAGTTGTATAGCAGATTGTGGAGCAAAGAATATCTGCAGTCCGTGCATATTTACCAATATGATAAATGTGGGACGGATTCTTTACAGTGCAGGGAAAGCTAAGTAGGTCACTTGGTCCTTCAATAAGGCTAAAGGATTAGAATTTTACAAGTCAAGAGAGAGAAAGGCCGGGGTTTATTTGATAGTTCTGTTGTTGAGGGACTTTGCCTCGAAGGGACCAACAGAAAGAAACTGAGGTTCACTCAATGATCCAGCCAGAATGGTCACCAAATGAAAGCTATTTAAAGAAGTTTGAACGACTTGCTTTTGCCCTCGTACGAACTCGACCTGTCAAAGAAGTTAGTTTTAGTAATATATAATATATACTATATTTATAAACTTAAATAAATAAATAAATATATATATATATATATCAATATTTAATGGAATATTTACACAATTCTAGTCATGCGAGAACCAGGAAATTCGAAACAAAAATGAATGGGTTGAAAGGGCAAAAGGCCTAGCAGGTCCTTATGCACTCGCCTTACTCATTTCAATTCCTTATTTATCTGAAAATTCAAGTGGGCCGATTATCGTTGCCTCTCTTTTACTTTCAGCTCTCGATGCTTGCCTCACAGGTTTAAATCAATTATAATCAAATATAAATTATTACATATGTACTTGATAGGTATAGTGCGTTTAAAATAGATTTTTTATAGATCCATACGATAGATCCCTCTTTAAAACAAAAACTAATTAACCCAATCTTCAAGTTGCAGCTTGTGGGGCAATAAATTAAATAGCTTGTAGTAAACTATGGGACGAACTAATCAAAGTCAAACGAAACGGCAAAAAGTTTCTGGATTTCTCATTTTCTTTATTATGTATTAATACATAAATACATTTAAAATGACGATTAGAAAAAGCTTTTACAGTGTTTTTAAAGAATTTTTAAGAACTACCAATTGTCGAGAAGTTCAAAGGAAAAGATTTGAAACTCAAGCACCATCAAGTAATATAATATGCCGGATAGTGTTAAGTAAATTTCAAAACAAGAGATAGGAGATATGCATTCATAAACATGTAGGGTGGACGGACATTAGACGAACTTACATCCGGTAGACATCTGTCCTAAAGCCATTGCCGTTTCTTTTGATTTTGATTAATGGGTCGGACCGGTAGGATAGTTAACTTTGAGACATTTAATTAATTGCCCCACAAGGTGCAATTTACTAAAAAGAATTAAGTTAATTAATAGTTTCAAAGTTATTTGGTTTTAAAGAGGGGGACTTCTACCCTAAACGCCCTGTATATGATATAGGTCATTCATGCCGGGATTTCACATGAATTCGGGAGGCCCCATCAAGTGCAATATAGGATCTTTTTGGTTAGTAACCGCAAAGTATAAAAACAAAAAAATCCGTATTTCTAATAATCTACTTGATGCCAAACTCGAATCAAATCAAGGCGTGGATCACTTGTATTCTGATTGATTTTTTGAGTGAGGCGGACCCTAGATTTTTTAAATTTATTTTCACAAATTAACCTTTTAGATAGATATATGGTAATATATACATATTTTATATAAATTAATTTCTTTTATTAGTGATCATTTTTATAAGACAAAATTTAATTTAGTTTTAGTAACCTGTCGGTTTTACATCCGTTGATTCGTAGACGAAATTCTATTCTCACACCTTTTGATACATTGTAATTGTCACTTAATTTAATTATAAAAGCAAATAATGGGTTAAATCTTCTATACTTACTATAGAGAGGCACTTGTTATTATCATATTTAAATATTCATGGTTCGCCTCATTTAATAAATTAATTTCCATGTTTTGATTTATTATTCACGTATGCTCTTTTATTACGGCAAGATATAGATACAGAATATTCCAAGATCTAGAGCAAATAGGTAAATTCCAAGAATTCCAACAATGTATAATGTTAATTTTGTTACCATAGTTTGGTTACAATTTGCTCTAGTAGTTTTGAAACATTCTATAGTATATATCGATTCATCGTTATGGTTTTAAAGTTAAAAGTTTTCTTTTAGTTTGGTGCTACACCGACTTTGAGAGCAGACATGGTCACTGTCAAGGAGACCTTTTCACGTGTTTGTTCAACTCTGTTGGAGAGTTTCCAGCATTTTTGGCAGGTTGGTGGTGGGTTCAAGTGATGGCTTCAGCTATGGCTGCTTCGACAAGAATGCTCTCGTCAAGTTAGTTTCTCTAACAAATTTTTTATTAAAGAATTGGGAGAATTAGATGCAATTAATGGAATTAATACAAATTATTAACAAAGTAGTTTTTTTCATATTTTAGTTGTGGATTCCATTACTGGAAGACATTTTGAAGATCTGCTCAAGAGTGCTTTAGGGGCATTTACGCCACTTGGTTTGAAAAATCAATATTTATTTCAATTTATGATAATATCTTAAATATCAAATTATATTATAAAGTACTACTAATATGGTATTGTAATATTGCTTTCAAGTTTTTGTTTGCCATTTCAAGTTTGACCCAATTCAAGTGCAACAAAACGTTTTAATTGGAAAATGTTAATATAGGAAATTACAAGTTAACAATTAACAAGGAAATTACAAGCCCGAGTTAACACTCTTTTTTAAAATCGTATGTATTTAGCCTATAATCATATCTGCTTGAATGTTAACTCGTGCCCACCTTGTATATTAATATATCAAGTTTATTTTTTCAATAATTGGATCAACCATAGACCTTTTTAGCTTATTTGGAACAACATACCGTCACATTTTTAATTTTACAAATTTACCATGTTCACTAGAAGATAAATAACAGGAATATTCAAATCAAGGTGTACTCGGTTCTTATGGCATTGCACAGCAACGCCGAGCTAATGCATATCCCGGTTTTAGAATTAGAATTTGATTATTATAAATATCAATATAATCTAAAGCAATCAAATGAAACAAAACGCGTGAAATGCATTGGCTTGGCGTCTTGAGAGTACTCTACTGTACAGCGTGTTTACTTTGTAGATTTCTTTTTTAAATTCCAAATAACTAAGGAAGTAGCATTATAGTAGTATTATTAGAAATTTAAAAAAAAAGGTACAAAGTAAACAAGCTATATATATAGCCTGGTGCAGACTTAACCATTTTTTTAATTCTTTAATAACTTTAACATTTTTAAACATAGAAATTTTATACTTAGTAGACAATTGGAGCAATACGATAGACTGTTAATTAGCATACTAAAATCTGAAATGGTTAAACAATTAAGAATCCGCCTTCGAAGAGATACCTATTGAGATGTGCAGCCGTTCGTGCCGAGCAGTGGAAGCCAGGTGTTATCGTTGTATTGAAGTCAATGGACTTCATATTGTGGATTGAACTTATTATTATTATTATATGATCTATAAAGAATATACAGTCACGGTCCATATTGTACGTACGGCCAGTTTTCAAAAATTCAACTTTAAATACCTTTATTCTTATTTAATGTATAATTCTATAAATTTACATGCATATTAGTAATCACTTGATGTATCAATTGACTAATTATTAGTTGATTCCAATTAAAGGACCGTGATTGTATGTGTTAGTTATTAGTCAGATTGGTTAAAAATTAAAAAAAACTTGTGAGCGATTAAAAAAACGGTCAAGTCTGCACCAGGCTGTATGTTGCATACAATCATTTCTAATTCATATTTATTTTCTAACATTGACCGAATTTTTCTTTAGGGGCGCCTCTAGATTTTTTGGCAGTGATCGTTACGGCAGTTCCAAGTTTTATGGTGGCCTTTGGTTTAGAGGTAATGAGTTAAATTATTTTTTATGAGTTTATGATAATGATAATTTAAATCTTAAATAATTTATTAAATCATTGTATCAAAAGATTGAGTACGAATGATCCAATGTTAAGTTTACCTATAATGCCTTCGCGCTGCGAATACCCGTGGGTTTAAAGTACATTATTGAAAATGCTCAAATGGGGCTTATATGGTAACAAGCACAAGCGTTTCTTGGTTGCTTCATATGCATCTTCAATAATGGGCTTTAAACTCACGGGTATTCTCAACGCGAATGCATTATAGTCAATTACAGTATAACTTGAACTTTATTGAATAATTATACTCTATTTATTGACATTTGATTTCACCTTATATTTTAGGAATCCACTTTACTTCGAGCAGTGTTATACTGTATCACTACTCTTATAACAATTTCAATTTTTGGGTCTTCAGTTTCAACAAAGCAGCTTTTCACACTTGGACAACCTATCCCTATAATCCCTGACAGAAACTTATATGCAAAGGTTCGATATATGTAAATAAATATAAATAAATTAATATTAATATTGATACGATATATTCAAAAGACTTTAAAGTCGATTTCACAAACAAATGTGTCGAGTTCAAAGTTCTCTCAACTAAAAATTTCAATAACTTTAAGGATCAATTTCTACAAAGTCTTTAAGTCTGAAGCCTATACTATATTAAGCTCATATAATAAGTTTAGTGCTCAATATTTTAAAAAATTCAAATTCATTAATTGTTCAGATTTGGATGATTGAAGTCGCTAAGCTTGTGATTTTTTCAAAAGTTCTTAAAGCGCTTTAAAAATCGTCCGTGAATTCGTTGATTTTAAAATCTTGTAGCTATAGGTCCTGCAACTCGAAATTTATTACCTTTACCATATTTACACAATACTACACTAATATGCATTTTCGATGGGAAATTACATTTTCTAGCTTGTGAAATTTTGAATAAACAATTTGATTAAATAATATTAACAATAATTAACTATTTGGGTCAATTATTGGTCTGGTAATTTAGTTGCATTAATGACATGTGACTTATCAATTATTGAAATATTGAAAATTGGCGAAATTCAATAATTTGTTTAGAAACGACAATAAGAAATTATGCTATCATCCCATTTTATTATTTGAAATATTTTATTTATTTTAATTGTTTGATTTCATTTTTAATCATGAAATAAGTTACATTGACTAAAATCAATCGAAACGTTGGTTTCTAGAATATTGGGGCTTAAAAATCATTGCTTCATGAAACAATAAAAGTAATTTTTTGTAAATCAGGAAAGTTTTTTCGGACACTTTGAACTCACAATGAGCTTTGTTTGAAAAATCGGCTTTAATTAAAATTACTATCTTAAAAGGTGCGAGATTGTGTCAAATACAACCAGTTGTATTATTGTACAATTTACAATATGGTATATTAAATTCCATTATGTATTTAGTGAAATATAAAATTAATTAAATTTTGTTAGATACTCTCTGGTGCATCCCTAGCAGCCTTGGGTTTTCTCGGTAATTTTCATTCTTTTACCTTTACCTGTAAATATATATATATATATATATTACTCAAGGTGGTCCAGAGTTTGATTCGTTTTTTTTAAATTAAATAGTCATTAATTGAAAAATGAAACTATGTACTGTACTACAAATATTTCGATAATTAATTTTTAAACAATACTACAAGGGCTATGCAAACTTATAAATTCACCTGGGTGGTCCTTATTTTCATGAATAATGCCTATGCTAACGGGAAATATTTAGGCGGGATTTCGTTATTAGACTTTTGTTGTCATAAGTTGAATATTGTCAAGTATTGCTGTAAAATGGGGCCAAAAATTTCGCCCAAAGTGGAAAGGTTGGTGTTAGGTTTTCACAAATCATTTTATAGCCAACGACAGATAGTTAAAGTGTTAAAGGAAGAAAATATTTTTATTTCTCAAACTGGAGTTGCCAACATTATTCACAATAAAGGTAATAATTTATATAAACAATAAAAATACAAAACAATAGCTTATAAAAGCCATTTTTAGGCAAACGTAGAAAAACCAAGTGTGATGGAGAAAACACCCTTCCGAACAAACCATATTCTAAGATAGTGAACATTGGAGAAAGTGAGGAGAATCCGGCTCTTTTTAAAGGAGAAGAATCCTCGGACTCAGTAATCAATTGCAAATTTCTTAGACATCTATATTGGGATATGTGCAACATAAAAACAACATAAAAAATTGTGATATGTGAAAAAATGAAGCCATGGGTTCACAAACTCCTTCCACGACATATCCTGGTGAGGGAGCATACGGTCAAAATTCTCTCGGCGGATTCAAGGTAGGAAGAGCGAATTTGCTGTCACGCTCGACGAAGCAATATTTGGACTTCAGCAACGTAACGACTTTATAAATAAGCACCCAGGACAGTAACGGAGAACGTCGAATGTGCTTTGGAGAAAAACTGCCCGATGATTGAATCTGCCAGAAGAAAGAGAGATTTGGAAAGCACATGATGACTGGACGGGGACCACTTCCATTGATCAGGGTTCCAGTAAACACAAAAGTTAACCAAGATTTTTATATCAATGTTCTCAATCCTATACTAGAAAAAGAGCTTTTGAAAGTTTACACCAGAAATGAAGTTAAAAAAATTTCGTTCATAACGAAATGACTAATAAAACTAACCTTTGCCGTGATTTCTTTCCATTTTGCCTTCTTCTGAATGGAGTGAGAGCCAAACAAGAGGCGATGAGTTTCTTGACCCATCACAAGAGCAACGAGAAAGAGATTTTCATCACGAGTCCAATTTTTACTTACCACCACTTTTCGTCACATGTATTTTGAGAATCCGAGTCTTCAAGTGATTTCCCTTTCCTTCCGACAGTCGACTTTTTTTCTTGAGACCGAGGATTTGTGAATTTGAAGACATTTTAAATTTAACTCTATTGGTAATTGACACAAGAAATGAATTTGACAAAATTTGTCACAAGAATTTAAAATTTAAAATTTGACTCGACCCTGTTACGCTGATTTGACACGCGTAAATTGTCATGTCAAATTGTTCACAAAAAATGAAATTCATGTTAAAGTTATCTTATGACAACGCTAATATAATTTCCAGGATCCAGTACTTTAAATGCATATCTAACTACTGTCCAGGACAATAAAAATGAGATTTGTAGAAAAGGCACATATTATCATTAATCAATTTGACGTCGTGAACCTTTATCCCGATCGGATCAATCTAAATCTAACAAAAGTTATTGAGTGGAGAGAAATAAAAAGAATCTATTAGAAGTATACGAGTTATAACAACTAATCTTGAGAATTTTCAAAATGTACTTTTCAGTGCTTTTCAAACTCACCTTCACCCGTTTTTGAAACAATGTATCTATAATAATGAAAATTATTATAAACTAATATAAATGAACTGTTAATCGGAAGAGGGATAGCTGAGTATTTGTTGATTTTAATTAAAATTTTTAAAAATCTACATAATATAAAAACGCTAAGGTAATTTAAGGTAATTCAGGGCAATATAATACATTTTTGAACTGGTGCAGCTAAGTGTTGGAAAAGAAGTTTCAATTCTTTTCACTTTCGTTCCTTTATTCATAATTTCATCTTCTTTCTTGCTTCTTAATCTTTAACTTTAATAAGATAAATATACAAATAAGAAGATTATAAATATTTAACTTATACTATAAAGTAAACTTCAGAGATTTTAAATAGATTTTAAATGTTAATTAAGACAATATAGTAGTAACGTTTAAAAAACTTTTAACTTTGAAGTCAATAAATGGATCTTGTATTAAGCACTAAACTTTTAACCAAATTAAATTCACAAAGGAAATCTCAACTAAGGATTACAATTTGGTACAGAGAAAGAGCAAAAATATTGAGAAATCAAGGAAGAGAATACGAATCAGGTTATGGACATTTCTAATATCGAGAAATCCACCTAATTAAAAGGTTTAACATTTAAATATTTTAAGTATTTATTTAATACCTACTAATATTTAGATATAATTAGAATTAGAATAAATTTTATCTTTTATTAAAAGAGTAATTTGTGGACAAGCTTGTAGGTTCGAAGGATGTCTTTTACCACCAGAAAGGAAAATGCAGATTTTCATGGAATATTGGCACTCGGGGAGTCACAATTCGCAATCGTCTATTTTAAAAAGTTACATGAGGCCAGTCCGAACTGAAACTACACTAGACTTGGAGAAGAAGCAGGTCAAAAGTGGAATTGGGAATACCTTTTGCCAGATCATCAAGGTGTTCAGTTGAGAACTTTTCAAACTGATGTTTATGAACGTATTCTCAGAAACAGCTAAACGTTTGCAAAATTTACAATTGATAATCACGACTGGCCAAATAAACATCCAAGATCAAAAAGGTCGACAAGACAATTCTAATAGAAGGCCAGAAGCTGCCCGTGAAATTGTTTTGGAACACATTAATTCCTTTCAAGTCCATCAGTCATTATTGTAGAATAGTTAGTTTCAAATATAATTAAACGTCTTATTATTTAATATCTTAATCTAAACTTTATGATATATTTAACATGGAGATCCTGAAAGAGGATACTTAAGCTCTGATTTAAATCTGAGAAAAATGTTTAATAATTTTTGCGATGTAATGGAGGGAGATCATTCAACTTGGAGCCTTTTTATAGAAGAGTATTTGAGCGCTCCCAGAAGCGTTCCCGTGAACGGGAACGTTCCCATGCCAGAGACATGATTCCCGGGAACGCATATACCAATGGGAATATATTGGAGTGTTCCTGGGAACTTTCCCGGGAACACTCTCATATTGGAGCGTTCCCGGGAATACGACATCCTTAAGTATTGTCTAATTTATTTATTTTCTAAGGTCTATATCGAGTTTGCCGACCTGACAACCTGACATTGTCCCAACATCAGCACTTCCAAGTTATTAAGCGATTTTCTTTGACAGGATGCGTTATTCTAAGTTTGGCATTTCTGCTATACTTTATTGAATCTTCAATTCTCAATAAAATTTTACAAGTAGAAAGGTAACAACTTTGCGAATCGCTCAATGTTTATATAAGTATAGCTTAGACTAATGGGTGATTTAAAATTATGGAAATATTTTTCTCATTGTCAGTCTGTGGGATGGCGACCCTCCATTATTATGGCCATTGCAAGGAGGATGGAGATTAATTGTTGCTTCTTTGGGGATTACAGCCCTAGCACTTGCAACATTCGAGTAAATACTATTATATATTGTACATCTGTACATACTGTCTAGTTTAGAAATGCTTTTGACTTTTTTGCCAAAAGGAGCAGGTTATAGTAAGATGTATTATAATGGTGTTGTGTTTTAGTGGTTAACTTACTATATCCTATGCCTTTGGCAAAAAATCAAATGCATTTCTAAACTAGACAGTAGAATTGTTTATTATTACCTCTTTTACTTTCTGTTTGGGGTGTACTCCACAAAGCGCGCAAATGAATTTGAGCGCTCCCTTTTCGACTACCTAACTACATAGGTATTGTTTTGTTTATTTTTTCAGATTTTTAATTCCACTATCAATAACAATAACAACAATGGCGAACGACGGCCTACTCTACAGAAATTTGAGGAAAGATGTAAGATGATTCTTTATCCTTTCATATGAAAATATTTAGGATTAATCAGGATTAATAATATTTCACGTTCAGCTAAGAGAAGATTCGACGAAATGGAATTCCGGAACTCCGTTAGTGTTTGGATCAATTGTTGCAATCCAGGCACTTTTCATTGACACAAAAGTCCTTCTTGGCCTAGCATCAAGTGGCCTAATGTGCATTCACATTGTCATTTGTGCATCAATGCTCGCTTTCCGATATCAGACACGTCAAGGATGTACTGGTCGAAGACGAGCTGGGCATTTTCGCACACGCCCAACCACGCAGCCTCAAAGTGCTTCCAATTATTCTAGTCAAGGCCAAGGGCGAAGAATTCTTACTGTCAGCTTTCTAAATGGAGGAATTGGAAAGTTACCGAGAGAGACTACGGAAGGACCACGTAATATCGGAAATTCATCTTCATCTGATACTCATGGCGATAGAACTTTACTCATTGATAATTCAACTGAAACGCCGATAGAATCGTAATTTTTAACATTAAATATACTTTATCTTAGCCTGATTTCAAAAATGGGTTAGCATTTCCCTATTGGGCAAGAAGTGTTTTTGCAATTCGCTTTGGAAAGAAAGTGTTGTCAAACTTCTCAGGGGTATGTTTCGATAAAGCAAGGTTAGGTTAGAGTTAGATTAATACAATACATTATTCTCCGTTGTGTACCCTGGTGAATTATGGAGTGGGAGATGCTAGCCGAATGATGAATTAACATTTATTGGTAAACTCCATTTTTGTTATTTTACAAGGAGACAAGGGTCTGCAAGCGACTTCAGCGTTAGTGCAGTTTCCGGATACGAATCTGATAGTGATCCTTGTGACTCTGATGACACTGACATTGATGCAGTAGTGACTGAATATCATGTAGAATATTAATTCCACATCAGTTATTTTAAACCATGTCTCTAACACCATGAACATTTAATCTAGGAACGAGTAAGAGTGGCGGCACTAAATGGAGTAACATCAATGAACCCAACATCTTCGACAGCAAGGCGCGTTTCCTTTGCCACAATCGCTCTCGTACCTTGCTGTCTTGCTCTTGCAGCGTCCCTTAATAGAGCACCTCGAGGGCATGTGACAGGGATAATGCTTGCGGTTTCATCGGGACTCCTTTCCTTTCTTCTTCTTGTTGTCATTAGTCGGCAGCCACAAAAGAAAAGACCTCTCAAAATATCTTACTCGACTGGACCAAATCACACGGAGTACGAGTCGAGCACATTTGTTTTTTTTCATTATTCTATTGTTCCTTGGCTTCCAGCCGGAGCCATTTTCCTTCATTGTTGCCTCCTACTTGAATCTCTCGACTTAGCTGGAACTCCTTTTGCATTTTGGCTGGCGACAGGTAATTAACTAAGAATTTTAAATGCAATTACTAATTAGAGCATCTGGAGTTTGATATTTGAAAACGTTGTTTATTATTTCATACTCTTTATGAACTTATTCATTTCAACACTGATTTGAATCTGATTTCTTCATAGGACTCATCATCTATTTTAGCTATGGTGCAACAAAGAGCATAGCTGCTCCTCCTTCACATCTGCCCCTTTCTCCAAGTGATGATCCAGAGTCACCGAGTGAAATTCATCAACAACCAATACTTTCTCAAGTCGCAGGAAACGAGGCATCATCGTCCAGCAATAGTAGTTCTGAGCCATATGCACAAATAAATAGTTACACGAGAACCTTAGCTTAATTAAATTAATTATAAAAATGTCCGGGCTTTTTAAAAATGCAATATACAGATACTACCAATCTTCCATTAATTTACAATGACATTTTACTTTTTTGTTAATGTAACAAAATAAAATTATATCACTATTAAAGTTGGAATAAACTATTGTATTTATTATGTAATTATTTAGATTTGATATAAGAATGTCATCTTATAAAAATTTTATTTATAACATAAGTTTACAAATACTACATACTACTGTACAGCCCATTTACTTTTTAGTGTTCTTTTTTAAATTCCTAATAACTAACGAAGTAGTATTATAGTATTATTATTAGGAATTTAAAAAAGAACACTACAAAGTAAACGGACTGTATAATGGGTATACTACTTATAATAGTGTCAAAGTAAAAATACATTAATAACTCAAATAATAGTTGAAATTTAAAGTAAAGTTTGCTACATAAAAATTAATATTATAAAAACTTTAATTATAATTGACGGGGAAGATAGATAGAATCTAGATATATTTATATTACATATGGGGTTGATCAGGTTGAACTGCCTATTTTCAATGAATTATAACTTTA
>JAQGBZ010000404.1:0-53645 GCA_034687125.1 Neelides folsomi
CCACTTGTGATGGTCACATCACAAGTGGTGTAAATAAAAAGTACCGTCACTCTATATATATACATTATAATACTATTATATTTAACAATATATTTATAAATGAATAATGCAATAGAATTATGCATGTACAACTTTTTTATAAAAAAATATTTTATAATAAATAATATTATTAAATAACAATTGTTAATAATAATTAAATTAATTAAATTAATTACGATATAATAAAATTAGAATAAAAATTAAGTTTACCTTGTAAGGTCGTGATTGACTTGTGAGACAACATGAGATGGGGCATGACTTGTTCAAGCGATCCCTGCCATTTGCAAGAAGCGCCAGGACAAGGACAAAAATAGGGGCGGAACTCGCAGCCGTCCTCGTGGTCGGTCTTTTCCGTGTGGACGAGATGCATCGAGCACCCGCTTGTGGCATATTTGCATGGGAAGAAAACTGTATTGGCCACTTTCTCCATGGCCAAGTTCCGGATATTTCCTAAGGGACCGCGACAAGTGGGACAGCAATTGAGTTTCGGTCGACAGTTAGAGCAGACCAAGTGCCCAGCCTGACATTGATAGATAGGGGGAAGAACGTAGTCGAAGCAGACAGGACATTCGAAGAAGCTGGCCAAGTCTGTGTCGGCTACTTGACCCATTCCACGACGTTTTCCAGCCCCGCTCCCAACACCACCCACGCTCCCAACGCTGCTCATCTCTAAACTCGGCCTACGCAACCCCCGCCGTCTGTTCATTCACTCCCAATCCGCTCCACCTGAAAAGGAATTAAATCTTAAATCAGATTCAAGCCTTTTATAGAAATAAACGTTTTATATTTAATTATAATACGAAATCGTGTACCTTGAGAGCGTTGTAGAATCGACGAAAGGAAATATTTAAACCATATTGTTATAAAATAATGACAAATAAGTTTCAGTTAATACTGAACCAATGAAAATTATCGTTCGAGGCTTATTCCAAAATAACAATAGACTTGAACAGAATCGTCAGTTTTGCTAACAATAAGCTATAAAATCCTTAACGAACGAATTGGCGAAATATAAAATTAGTCTTAAAGTTGTTCAGGTTCAGTCGAGTGACTAAACATTTTGAGTAAAATTCTTATAACAAGGCTCTTATTACAAACCAACTTTACTTTGGTATTTTTTAATAATAGCAGCCTGTCTTAATTAAAATAAATAGTTTTCTTCTTCAAAGTTGATATGGTCGAAATTGGCAATTTACGTTAGCCAAAAATCGCCGATCATTAATGAGATTTTAGCTGAAAGGGACCTGTAATTATAAACAATTTCAATTTATCGATTGGAAGGATTAAATTTCAAATTAGCGATTAAAATAATTTTGTTTTAAAACGGGTTAAATTGAAATTTTGACAATCTTTGAATTTAATTCTCATCAAAGATCAATTCATATGAGCATTTTAAAATTTTAAATAATTTGACTCATATTGGAATCTTTAATAATTATATTTAAATCGGAAAGAACTTTGTTGAGAATGAAGGGGATTAAATTAAAATATTAAGCAGCAGCCCAAAGTCTAAAACATATTTCAAATTCACTTACACATATTGCACAAACTTTTAAAGATCCGATGAAAAAATTATGAAATCGAACATTTAAATACTTATTTGGTATATTGATTTAATGACCTAATTCTACGTAGTCACTCACTTGACCCAAGAACAAATACTCCAATATTTAAAGTAATTAATTAATTGTAAGTGTATAAAGATTTTGCCTTCTTAAAAAGTTCACGTAGGCAAATCCCCTCACCAAACATGTACCTAATATTCTCACAACGCAGACTTTTTCTCATCCAAATAATTAAGTAACTCCAATCAATTTATTTAATTTTGTATTAAATTTCACATTAAGAATAATCTCTAAATTGATTAAAAGGTCACGACTTAACTTTCAAAAGATTTAAAATTAATTTTATTTTGAAAGTAAAGTAAAGGTGGTTCTGGAAAGTTGCAGGTTTGTGTCTTTATTATGGATCGGGTGATCGGATCTTTGGAAGGTGTTTCCTCATTCCCCACTGCCATCATCGGCAAACCAATTAACTAATTCTCCTTTGTTCTTTAAATCTCATCTCTCACAGAGATAAATCTATGAGAACTGATAAAGAGAATATCTTCTTCATTCATCCATTCAATCATGGATTCTTGGTTTAATCTTTAACAAATCTTTATGAAATGTTCTTTTAATCATGATAATGGAAATATTTAGGATGATTAAATAGAAGGTACATTGTTTCATGTTGAAGAAAAATGCATTTTAAATCATTAAGCACATTTTATTTTTCACGGGTATAACGGCGAATTTTCAACGAGCTATTTTGAGAATTTAAAAATTAATAAAATTTTAAATTATTTATTCTATACTATTTAGTCGCTGATTGCCTCCGGGTTTCATTATTTAAAAACACGTCATTACAAACCCACAATATTGGTTAACAACAGATTGTAAATTAATGTTATTTATATTGATGCAAATGAGTGTAAATAATGTGTAACTAAATTAATAAAATGTAAATTAACTAAATAATGTACATTAATTTGTAACTAAATTAAGATATATGTTACTTAATGTATAACTTAGTTTTTTGATGTTTAATTAGTAGATGTGACTTACGAGCAATACATAGAAAGTCATGGGCTCAGTGATTTTTAGAAAAAGGGTGTGCAAAAGTGAAGGAATATCTCCAATTCCCATTCCACCAAGAACCTACAAAAATAAAGAGGGAGAAAATGGCGTGGAGGTAGCAGGATTTAGTAACCCCTCTCCGCGTCCCAAGTGTTGAAGTGTCGGAAGAAGCTCCTCGACCTGTACTCGTTTGAAGCGTTGTCCTGGGGCCATGGGTTCTGGCGGGGCTTGTGTTCGTCTTCATACACCTGCTTGTCCCCCCCAAAGGGGAGGTCAAAGTTCCTGGCAGAGGCCGAGACGGCGATGGCGTAGCTCGAGGCCCTTGACGTGGTCCCGTGCTGGCCGTTGGTCACAGAACTCGTGCTGTGAACCACCCTGTTGTTGTTCCGCCCGTTGGAGGTGGCCTGGCTGAAGGCCGAAGCACTCTGCGGGTTCTCGTGGGTCGAGAAAGAGACGCTGGAGATCTGCGACGTGGCTGAGTCCTCGGCCGAGTTCTGGGTCACGGTGTTGACGGCGTTGTAGGTCGGCGGGTCACCGGACACCTCCACGGTCATTTCTGAACACCCGCGAGGCACAACCCGCTGTCATGTTACAATAAATATCATCACAACAATACCATTAAAGTATGTACAGGGTGGGCGATAAGTTGCTTTCTTTTTTATCCGATTGTTTATTTAAAAAAGAAAGTAACTTATCGCCCACCCTGTATACTGGCAAAGTCGAGATTTCTATGTTGACCTTTTTTTAAAATTACCATCTTTCCTCGCAGATAAGATATAAATACTGATATCTTATGAAAGCATGATTACAAGAAATCTATTAAATTAGATATGGTGAAATAATGTTTATTTAATTTGAGAAAACAGAAAAGAGGGTAATAAAGGCAAATAACATGTAAGTTTTTTTCATTGAATTGCTATGTAATTTTAGTAGTAATAACTTGAGGCCATTTTAGAAAAAAAGGTCAACACAGAAATCTGACTTGCTCTATATCTGTATTTAATTATGTAATAATGATGACATTATTGAGATTGGAAGAGATTTGGACCTACGGATTGGAACACGATCCGACGTCCCTTCTTCCCTACATGACACACGACATTTCGTAAGGATTGATGCACCTCGGGCCTCGGAGTCCCATTCGCTGCAGGGATCTCGGTGTTATGAGGCCTTCGGGAGTTGGGGTGATTCCCGCCAGCTGAAAACCCCGGTTCAAATACCCCATCACTCCTTTTTTAAGAGCTTACAGGGGAGGACGGTGACAGTGAAGGAACACCGGGCCTGGTTATCGTTGCTGTCCTTGGCCTCGTAATTTATCAAATGCTCCCCAGCAGTCAGGAAAGTCCCAGGTTCGTGAGACTTCACAACCGAACTGATCCGCACATTGTCCGTGAAGATCGGCTCGACCCAAGATACGTTCCGGGCAGTTTGCCCCCCAAGGATTCGGACAGAGAAGGACTCAGGGCATTCGCGGACTCGCGGGGGATCCATGTCTAATTAAACAATCACGGAAACTCATTAAACTCCCCACAGTACAATAAATAGAACCCTTGAGATATAAAAATTAGCCGTCCTTAACAAGTTCCACGTTGTGTAGCATCATTTAAAGGGCGAATTTAACCTAATTTTATTTAAGTAATTTTATTCGTAGATTTTAATACCTCGGACTTCGATACTGAATGAACATTCGGCTGTGTTGTTGTGAGGTGCGGAAGTTCTGGCTCTGAACGTGATCCGCTGCTTCCCGACCTCGCTCTCCGTCTCCAATCCTTTAGCCCAAGATGGTTCAGAACTCACTTGCCTGTCAAATCAACCCTTTTTAAATCCCCTCCAACGATCCCAAAGTCACATTTACACCCAGGCAGTAAAGAAGAACAAACAACAACAATTTGGCCCTTTAACTCCACCACGTGGAGGTGTTTGACACGTCTTAAACAACCCTCCCTCCATTCCTACCAACTACCATGTCAAATAAAAATGGAAATTTATGTCTCGACATGACTACTAATCATTGGTTGAAAAATATGAGAAATGTAACAAGAAAATTTACCTCCACCAGTCCACGTTGGTTTGTGGCTGTGGAATAATGACATAAGCCAAATGGTGATCAGGCGGAAGATTCACACGAATGTCTTCGGGACATTTAATCCAAGGCGTTTTGAACCCTGAAAAACATCAACGAGGAAATAAATATGAGGAAACGATCAAGATTTGAGTTCTCACTGTAAGTGAGTTGGATGAAGGAGGTCCGGGCGGTCGTAGGCGGTGTCGGGGGGTCGTTGGGTCTCCAGGGCCTCCGTGAAGGGCGTCTAGTTGGAGGGAGAGTTGTCCGTGGACGGGACCAGTAATTGGGAAGCCGTGGCGGGGCCGTGGGCGGGAGACTTATAGGGGTGGTTGTAGCAGGCGGGAGGGGTTGATTGTAAGAAGGGCGGGAGGGTGGAGGTGGCGTGGAGGGACGTCGACCAGGGGCGATCTCGTTAGGGGCAAGGCGAGGAATTTCGTTTGAGGGAGTTGTCTCAGATATCCCAAGAATCGGTCCTTCCACTTTAGGCAAAGCTGCAACAATCGCACGAATCATTAATATAATTTAAATTTGGGTTAATTATATAATAAAAATTAATTATTGAATTAATTAATAGATTGGTTGATTAATTGACCTTCGCAAAATCCATTTGTCGTTCCTTGCCAAGTGCCATCCGTTGCATTGCATTGCAGAGTGTATTGTCCATTGAGTGTGAATCCTCCTCTGCACCTCAATTCGCACATGCTGCCAGGGGAGTAAGCTGTCTGTCTCTGACGCCTCTTGAGGTTCCTCCGCTGTCTGAATCGGTTGCTTTTCCTATCCGTCCCATTGGTTTTGTTCTTCCTTGCGGCCCAGTCTTGCAACAACCGCCTTTCCAACTGGCTGTGTCGGTGGTGTATTCCCACAGGGCTCCTGGAGCAGTAAAGATGGGCAATACCCACACCACGCGGAACCGGCGGGGTCGGACAATTAACAACTCCAGTCTCCTCTGGAACCCGCGTCACCCCGGGTCGACCTCCAATGGCATTAGAAGCTCTTGATGGCGCTGGTGTGGTGGTGGTCGTCGTCGTGGTCGTAGTGGTTGTGGGCATTGGGGTACAGGAAATCCCATCATCCCCTAGTTCGTAGTCGTCGGAACAAGAGCAGAAGAAGGACCCGAGGGTGTTAATGCAATCTTGGCTGCAACCCCCGTTCCCTTGCTCGCACTCGTTCAAATCTCGACAGTTCCGATCGTTCCTACCAACATTTATTCCATTCATATCATCCACATGTGGCTGCAATGGGAAGGATGATCATAAAAAGTAATTGGAAATGAGAAGGGGAGGATCCTGCCATTACTAAAACATCTGCACCCTTTTGACCAACCTCAAGTCCTTCACGAACCCAGGCGGACAAAAACATCTGAAGGACCCGGGAAGATTCGTGCAGAGTTGATGCGGACCACAAATCTCATCCAAACACTCGTCAACATCTGGATCAAATGAACAAACATATTCACAAATCATATATGAACAAAATCCATTTCATTTTTATATTACATCATGTGTACGTACTTTAAGAAAATATTACTTCTATCACATTCATAATTAAATATATGTACATCATTGCCTTTGTTAATACATTGTCTGTTATTTATCTATTATTATATATTTATATATTTATCTAGTTATATGTATTGCTACATACTTATTATATGGTAGTTAAAGTATACATCCAATTGCATAAAATGATACTGCAAAGATTTTAGTATTAATAATAAGAACAATTTAGCTGGTGCTATTCTACAGATATACATATAATTCTGCAGTGGTATACTCTAATAAATAGTAATTTAGTATATGGAGGGTATATCGGTAGATTTGTCTCTGTTTCGACTTCCTGGAGATTATTTGAATTGGATCTTAATTTTAGAAAAGGGGAGATTTTGGCTCCCTCGGGAATGTCTCAACTCTGTCTCCTCACGGCACATAAAAAAGGTCAATGATGGGGAGATTTCGGTATTATTAGAATTGAAATCTCCCCTCCAATCCCCACTTTTCTCTGAGCTCATTACCTCTTGTCGCCCATTGAGAGTGGGTGATGGGAAGAAGAGCTAATGACTCATTTGCCACATTCCTCCAGAGAAAGAAGAATTGAAACACCTTGGGAATGATTAGGAGGCATTTGGGAAATAAAAGGAACCTCCTGCGAATTGCTAGATAAAAATACGGCCATGTGGGTGACGGAGAGAATGCGGAGAAAAAGTGTAGAAATCGTTTACCGAGACATTCCGATCCGTCGTGAGAGAGCTTGTAGCCGGTGAAACATTCAACCTTTGCCCGGATCCCTTCAACCTCCCGCCCCTCCGGAACACCCCGCCCCTCCGGAACTTCCTCCGACAATCCTCCAGACTCGGAAGAAGAAGAAGAGAAAAATTCGTCCCCGGGCTTCTTCCCCGGCACAACAGTCGTCCTTTCTCCGCCGCCCAAACTTTCAAGAATCCCGCCACTATGAAGATCCTCTTCATCTTCATCAACCAAGTTGTCCTCATCGATGTGATCTCCACGATGGACAAAGGGCCTTCGTGTAGTTGTCGTCGTCGTGGGGGTGGTTTCTGGTGGAAGGGTTGTAGTCGAAGTTGTGGTCGTAGGAGTCGTTACCGTCACCCGTCGAGTTGTACTCATTGTGGTCGTGGTCGTTGGGATCGGAGTGGTTTCTGGGAATTGTTCAAATTCTTCTTCTGATTCCTCCTCCTCGGAAAGGTGTTCAACAGGTGGGGAAGTTGTGGTTGAGGCTTTTCTCCGCTCTTCCCATTCCCGCTCTTCCCGTTCCCGTTCCAATTCCCTGGCCCGCTCGACTTCAAGTTCTCGTTCCATTTCCAACTCCGCTTCTCGTTCTCTCTCAAGTTCTCGCTGACGTTCTCGTTCAATTTCCCTTTGTTTCTCCCGTTCTTGCTCCAACTGGATTTGGCGAGTTCGCTCGAGCTCAAGGGCCCTTTGCCGTTCCAATTCTCGTTCCCGTTCCTGCTCCTTGGCCAATTCTTCCTGGCGGGCATTTTCGAGCTCCCTTAATCTTTCCCGCTCCATTTCCCGTTGGCGTTCCATGGCCAGTTCTCGTTCCCGTTCCCGTTCCAATTCTCGTTCTAACTCTCGTTCACGCTCTTGCTCCCGTTCACGTTCTTCCTCGAGTTGTCTTTCTCTCTGACGTTCCCGCTCCTTCGCTTCCTCCCGTTCTCGCTCTCTTTGCCGCTCGAGGTCCCAATCTCGCTCAGAAGTCTCACTTGAAGGTTTTTCTTCCTCTTCACGCTCGTCCGAATGTCTTTCGCCTGAGTTGGTGCTACGATTCTCGTCCTCGAAATCCCGCCGGTCTTTCTCTTCCCGCTCCTCTGAAGTCATCTCATCATAAGGTGGAGATGGTGGGGAGTTTTCTTCACTTTCCTCTCTCCGTTCCTCGCTCTCTCCTCGCTCTTCGCCCTCTTTTTCTTCTCTTTTTTCATCTTCATTTTTTCCATCTTCTCCCTTTTGGTCACCTGTCTCTTCTTTTCTTTCAACTTGTTCTCCGCTTCCTTCCTCTTCTCTTCCTTCTCCACGTCTCTCTTCCTCCCTTCGTTCTTCATTTCTTTCCGCTTCTCTTATCTCTTCTGCTCTTCTTTCAGCTTCTCTTCGCTCTTCTTCTCTCCTTTCAGCTTCTATTCTTTCTTCTTCAATTCTTTCTTCTTCTCTTCGTTCTTCTTCAATTCTTTCCTCTTCTCTTCGTTCTTCTTCAATTCTTTCCTCTTCTCTTCGTTTTTCTTCAATTCTTTCCTCTTCTCTTCGTTCTTCTTCAATTCTTTCCTCTTCTCTTCGTTCTTCTTCAATTCTTTCTTGCTCTCTTCGTTCTTCCTCTCTCCGTTCCTCTTGGTCGTGGTCTTCGTTCCCTTTCCCACCTTCTGTTGGTTCAACTTGTAATCTTTCCAAGTCTTCTCTTCCGCTCTCTTCAATCTCTCTGCTTTCCTCTCGTTCCTCGACTTCTTCGACTTCATTTTCACTTTCCTCGAGAGTTTCCCTCTCGCGGCTTTCTTTCTCATAACTTTCCTTCTCGCGGCTTTCCTTATCCTGAGTTTCCTTTTCGCGACTCTCAACTTCATTTTGTTCCTCTTCTTGAGAAGCCGGCGGGGGTGTTGGGTCAAGACGTGAAACAGTCGGAGGATCAGTGATAGGATTTTCCTCAGCTTCGGGTTCCGGAGATTGTGGCGTAGTTTCCTCTTTGGGCTCCTCCTCGTCTTCTTCGTCCCCGTCGGGGTCTTTGGGCTCCTCGGTGGGGTTTCCTTCGCCGTTGTCGTAAAGGTCTTCGGTCGGCCCTTCCTCCTCCTCATATTCTCCATATTCCCCCTCTGGGTATTCTTCCTCTTCCGCCTGGCGCGGGACGCGGCGAAGGATCCTGCAAAGTCATGAGGAGAAGGTGAGGTGACAAATTAATTCCCACCTCTAGAAAAACAATTCCTGACTCATTGCCAGGCCCATTAATGCATATGAGCCCCATTGACGCCTCGAAATTGATGAAAGCAAATAGGGGGAAATTGCCAAAGTCAAGATGCCAATTTATGGGTTTTTTTCCTTATTTTTTCCCGCATGGGGCCAATGACACTGACAGAGCCACGAGGAAAACATTTCTAAAAGGTCAATCAGGAGAAAAACACTTGGGAAATCCCCAGGAGGATTGGAGAGCATTTTGAAGTGGAAAGAGATTTTTTTTATTATCATTGCAGCTTATAAATCCTATTTATTGTTCCCGTTGAGATGAAAAGGGAAGAATCGTTTCCCAAATTTTCTCTCGTAAATTTTGAAATCATTCGTCCACAATACATTGCCTTTCGATTAATCGTGTCTGAGATATTGGAACTAAAATTCGTTTATTGAATAATTTTGTAAACAAGAAAATTTACTTTAAACTCTTCTTCAATTCTCTTCCCCTTTGTGCGAATTTCTCTCAGAAAATGAAAAATTATTTTTGGGAAGTGGAATTTAAAAAATTCTCATTTAACTTGTCCAATGATGAGTTTTCTTAAATGACACGCCAAAGAGTGAAAAATGAAGTTGGAAATGAAGTCTGATGCCGGATGGGTCAAGTGAATGGGAAAGGATGGGAGATATGTACCGACTTTCCAAACGTCTCATTTCCCCCCTAATGAGCTGATTTGAAAAGGTAAAAAGCCTTCGAACCTTAAACTCTCATCTGTGTCAAATCGCCCTTTGGAGTGACGGAGATGGAGAGCCGCCCGAGTGCCAGAATCTTCCGACGAACATGTCAAGTCAACTGTCAAATTAAAAAAAACTATTAAAATCCACCATTTATTTTTCCACCTCCTCTTTAATGCTCTTGACTTCAACTTTAGCTATTTTAAACTTGACAATCTCCATTGATTTGACTCCAAACTCATACAATCTTCTTGAACTTCACAATACTAAATAGCACAAATGCACATGTTGAGAATATGTATATAAATACAACAAAATGCACATACCTAAGTATAATTGCATTCAACATTGTATTCTTATTCTTAATATTTTATTACTTGAAATCCAATTTACTCTACTGGATAGTTTGTATAACTCAATTCATCTAATTAAACATGAACTTTTTCTAAATATGTATGCAATAAAGTAATAATGCCTAAATTACACAATCTATGAAAAATATGAAATTCTGTAAGCTGAGTATGTATACTACTCTGCAGTATAAGAAGTCGTTTCCTAAAGATATCGCTTAATGTCTATACAAGAATCTCATCATTTTTCCCTGCACAAATCATATTTTAATATATACTAACTACCATCTTAATGTTAGTGTATTAACTAGCTATATATGATTAATTTTTAATTTAACTCAATTGATTTTCCCCAATCATCCCTTGCTCACCTTTGAGGGCGACGAGGCATAAAATGGCTAAGATGGCTGAAGGCCTCATCCTGCTTTCGTCTCTGAAGGGCAGGACGTTTGAGATAGCGCCGTGCGAGACGGCAAAGGAGGACTGAACCCGGGATTCACCGGGACTCCTACCAGGCAACGACTCAGGCACTCGCCCCCATCCACTCCCTCACTTCCAGAGGCCCCCAAGATACCTTTGTCCAGAGATCAACTTCTTCGCTCCAGATATCCCGTCTATTGAGATCTAATAAATATCTTCGCATCCAGCAGATGAAGAAAGAGAGATCCAACAAACAAAGATTGAAGTGGTAAGTTAAGAGGGAGAGGGAGGACTGGAAGAAATTCACGGTCCATCGAGATGACATTCATCCCAGCTTATTTGCTCCACCCCGTCTAACTAATGAAGTCTGGAAATTGAGGAAGGGCCAACACATTGTAAGATCTTCCATACACCCAAAGATACATTTTCATAGTCATTTATAAGCGATATTAAATCAACAATTTTATATAAAGCATTATAGTTATAAAATATTTAAATATTTATGCAACGCTTAATGTATTTAATATGGGTAATATATACATAGTATAGCTTATAGATTTATTATACTTTTATGTAATAAATAAATTATTACTTAATAGCTATTATAAAGGGAATGTATTTACATACACGCATATATTTATTTAAGTTTTAAGTACGCATACATGAACGTATACGTACATATCATACATAAGTAGCAACAAAATGAAAATATGTAAAAATGTGTAATGAATCCAAATTGAGATTTGCGGCTTTTAATTCCCCCCGACTATCAACACATTTTATCTCGCAGTCGTAAAGGAGCCGTGAATTTTGAAATACATATACCTACTAAATATATGTACATAATATATGTATAGATGTATGAATGTTATTATTTATTCATATTTATTTTATATGATTCCCAACTTCCTCAAGACGACTCCTTTGAACCCAGAGACGGCTCAAGATGAACAAAATTGTAAATGTATAAAAATGACTCTCTTCAATTCCTCAAATCCGCAGAGAAATCCTTGAATTGCAGGAAATTTTGCCCAAATGAGATTTCCATAACTCGTGAAGTCAACAAATGGAAATCGGCAAGTGCAATTCCATCCATCAGATCACAATTGGGAAATTCATCAAAAGTCGGATAATTAAATCAACAGACATTCAATGCCACGGGAGATGCCATGAGAGATGTAAAAAATAAATTTAGAATGTGGAATTTAGCCATTTAATTAAACACGGTTAATTCTTTTCATAAATACATTTTTGGTACTTTTTGTAGTTGATAGTTTAAATAGTAGTTTCGTCAGTTGCAGCGTTAATGAATTTACATAGAATATTTACTCACAATATGTTAAATATATATTTCAATATATCCTCCGGATTCTTCATCGGTATCATAAAATTTTAAATATATAAAGTACATATGTAGAATCGTGTAATGCGTGAAGAGCCACCAAGTTGTTTCTATATAATTAATTGTTTAATTAATTAAAATTCTCCATGTTTTGTTCGCATTTAAACGTTCCATTACAGGACTCTAATAAACCCTTTATTATTATACCATAATTAATAATATAAACATTTATTATTTTATCATTAATAATATATAACCATTTATTATTTAATTAATCAGCTACGTTTTTCATTTCATAATCAAGCGCGTACTATCGAAAAGATACAAATAAGGATACGTTAAATTGTATATATTCTAATTGTATATAAATGCATTTAACTAATATGTATAATTAGTGTAAATAAGATGTAATACAATAATACAATGATTTAAGAATTCTGGGTTAAAAGTCAATGAGGTCTCCTCAACGTGAAAGATCTCTTCAAATAAACTAGGAATTAAATTGAAATAGAATTTAACTTATTCATTACACAATTTTGCAATCATTGAACAATGCCGCAATTTTATCAATGACACGATGTATGGCAGTTAAAAAGGAAAGTTGATTATTACATAATTCAAGACTAAACTAAAAGTATAAGCAAGTTAGTAAAATAATTAGGAATTTAACTCCCATTTAACCATTCAAAAAGTTAAAAGGAAACCGGTATATGTAATTTATAGAAGTGGAAGGGAAAGTGAAATTATTTACATGGTTTAATGAATGACAAGAATTGTTAAAATAAAATAATTTTTAACTTTTAAGTAGTTTGATTAATCCATTTGATTCAGTCAGCTTATCTTTATCCTATGTTCAACCTCACAAACACTTGGGTGTTTTATGTAAAAGGGGAGTTAGTATAAGATGTATTTTATCGAATAACCTTTAGCACCACGTTAGTTTAGGTTAGGTTTATTATAAACTGTGGTTAGGAATTTATAAAACTACATGTGCTAATATATGAACTATAAAAATCAATCCTCGTTATCATCAATTTCCAACATATTCATTGGCATAAACACAAGGCCAACATTTCCCTTTCATGTTTAAACAGCCTTTGAAATCATCCCGATTCCGATCATTACTCAAAAAACTCAATTGAAAAAAATTCGAAACCTCAAAACAAATTTGCAATTAATAAACATTTAATTCCTATTAAATAAGTGTAAAAAACATGTTTTACATGCAGAGCTACGTGGACATCAACATATTATATTGAAATTAATTAAATCATTTAAACTTTGTTCAATTGAAATAAAGAAAATCCTTATAAAACTTATATTTTGAGTAAATGTCAATTCCACAATCTTCATGAACTCAAATTGGCACATTAGACACTTTTAATTAATTGTAAATCGTAGGCTTGATGAGAATTTGAAATGGCGGGTTTGTGGAAAAGGCAGTGAAACACAAAAAAGAAATTCCCCAATCAATTGGCAATCTACAAATAACAAAAATGTGATTTTCTCATTCCAACTTAAATACCTTTGGATTTCAAGGGTTGAACCTTTTTGTGGGTAAATTTGCAAGTTATGCCTTTGGCATTTGCTTGAGACCTGGATGGCTCAAAAAATGACCCAAAAATGAACACCTCATTTGTCAGAAAAAGCGACAGTGGTGGGAATCTAAACTTCCTTTTTGGCATTTAAATCTTCGTATTAAAATGGAGGGGGGATGATTTTGGTCGAGAGCCAAAGTTGGTTCATCGGTCGGCAGGAGGAGAATTAAGAAGAATGTGCTTGCATCTTCTCCAAGATCGGGACGATCATGTCGAACGTCGGACGCTTCCCAGGATCTTCATTCATGCAAATTCGGATCAGTTTGGTCATATGAGGAGAAGTTCCTGGTGGGATCGACACTCGTAGATTCTCCATTGCAATCTACAATCAAATCAAATTAATATGAATTCAGTCTTATTTATTTAAAAAAAATTCAGGAAAATAAACGTAGTAAAATAAATGCAGTTAGGTGAGAATATATTTTAATAATTTAAAATGTTGGTCAATCAAAGGACCTTCATTCCTGCTTCCATTGGAGCGAGGTCGACAAAGGGGACGTTGCGTGTTGCAAGTTCCCAAAGAATGATGGCAAAACTCCACATGTCAGCGGCCTTCAAGTTGATGTCAGATTGCTTCTTTTGCAATGCTGGAGATTTAAATCAATCAATTAATTCCAAATTATTTGAACAAATCCTCCGGTTCTTGTACCTTCGGGAGACATCCAAGACGGATGGTAAAACTTTCCCTTATCTTGGAAGCTGAACTTGGCGTCCGACATGCTAATTCGTGCGCTCAGATCCTCGTCGATCTAAACCAAGAGAAATAATTTAATATGTTAAAAATCATTTGCGCAATATCCTGCACATGGAATTCCCTATTTTATAAATATTTAAACAACTTTCACAATGTGCCAATTTCCAATGCCAAAACAAATTCAAACTAAGGATAAATAATTTTGGAAACTGCATATTTTAACCGTGTATCAATTTACCATGACATGGAAGCTGTTCAAGTAAAAATTTGGAACGAATTTCTCCAAACTGTGAAAGTAAGCCATGCCGCGGGCGATGTCGAGAGCGAATTTGAGAGCTTGCAAAGAATCCACAACGATATTGGTGCTTTGGTGCAAAACTTGGTACAGCGACCCGAACGGCATGAACTGACTGATGATGACAAGGTCTGGAGGCGCGTTGCAGCATCCAATTACAGGTAGAATATTCGGATGAGAAAAAATCCTAAAGAAACCAAATCCGATTATAAAGGTTCATTTCGCCTTATAATAATAACCTACCTCATATAGCCCAAAGGGGGTTCAAAAGATAATTGAATTATGAACTGATGAATAGTTTACCGGAGTTTTGGGAACTCTTCATTGAAGTCCCTTGAAATCCTCGGGGTGCATTCGCGAAGGAGAAGGATTTTGGCCACAATTTCATTTCCTTGCCATCGCCCTTTCCAAGTTTGGCTTGACGGAGACTCGGCCAATTGTTGTGTGAGGGCCAAATCCTTCACGTTGATTCCCTTATGTCGAGACAAAGTTGCATCACCTGAAATCAACCAAAGGTAAACATTAACTTACATTAACCACTATTTATAAAAAAATACTTTCCCTTCTTTAAAAACCCTTCTAACACTCCTTCAGGAATTTTATATTTAAAATCAATTCACATTTAATTGCTAAATTAAAGGAGAATGATATAAAATAGAAATGTAATACAATTAAAGTAAATTTGTATAATATGAAAATTATAAATGTAATAAATCGGAAAGTATGGAATATATATTCAACCTTAGATAAAATGAGGCTCATGAAAAGGATTAAGTTAATGGGTTTGTATAGGGAGAGGTTTTTTGAATCCCACCATGGGAATTTTTATGAATAAATAGCGATATGACGAGTCATTCGCTCGAAAGGAAGGAGAATTAAGGAATGCGGAGAAACCCGGGGGGTTGGAAGTGACAGGGAATCGATGGAGATCCGATGCACCTCCGTCTACCTCCTGGATTTGTCAATGAAAAAAACCACTCACGGCTTCGATGCGTCTTGAGTCCAAGCCAGCTCTGATCTTTGTAGGGGATCTTCTTCAGGTCCTGTCCCGCTTCTGCTGCTCTTTCTATAAATAACAATCAAATCAATCCTCGCGACTCGGAAATCCTCCTTATGACTTCTCATCTTTCCTCAACCTCCAACCGCCAATCATACCACCAACCACAATCCGATATAAAACACAATCCGTATAATATCGCAAAAACCTCAAAATATTAAATTTTTGTATTTGTTTGACAAAGCATGAAAATAAAATAATGAGTGAATCACCATGAAGACGGTCCCCAAGAGAGCCTTTGCATTTGTCCAGCGGAGTTTCTCCATCTTTGTTGGTAATTGACACGAGAGCCCCGAACTTTGACACGAGGTCTTCGGCCAGGTCAGCGTATCCCCAAAAGCAGGCATAGTGGAGGGCAGAGTTCCCATGCTCGTTGATTCCATTCACCTCAGCTCGGTTTTGAAGGAGCTAAGAAGGAATTGAGAAATTAAACAATCAACAGCCCCGCCCACGCCCACGCAATCCATTTCCAAATGTTGTGAAACTCACGAGGCGAACGACGTCGTGATGGCCATGGGCGGCCGCCAAGTGCAGCGGCGTGTCATCACCTTTGTTGACCACATTCACCCGGGCACCACGTTGGATGAGCAGTTCCAGGATCTTGTATTGCCCATATTTGGCTGACCAATGCAAAGGGCTGAACCCGTGGTCGTCCCTACAAACAAAACACCCACAATGAAAATAAACAAAACCATCCTCCTTTCATTTTTAACATCAAATATTTACAATAATAACCAAAAAATTGTTAGACTTTTAAATCTTTAATGTCTAATAAACTACACGATTAAAAATATATGTTTTAATATTGAAGATATATTCATTTATTCGTTGATCGTTTATTGTAAGTAATTCTTTATCCAAACTAGTCAAACTCTTATTTATAAATGTCATGGGTTGAAGGGTCAAATTAAGTTTTAATTTTGATTTAGTGGATTTATCAAAAGAAATTAATTCAATGTTATGATGACTTATGAATCATTTTGAGTGTATAGGAAAGTGAGGGAGAAACTCCCTTCGTCCACCTCCACTCATCTCCCCATAAAAGGAGTCTCATTAAAATTCATTGGAAAGTCATTGGAAATATTTGGAAATGGGCATTAAAACCGTTTTTATTCTTCATTTAATCCACAATTAGCACATGGTGTTGATTGAAATTAATCTCGTCCTCGTTCTCAACACACGCCCAAGTCCTTTCCTCGCCTTCCTCTCGAGCGGTGAGAGCGAGGGAAGGAATAAATAGATTACTTACCCTTGGTTGAGGTCGTTTTCCGTGTCTTCGAGCCAAAGACGGACCTGAAGGAGATTTCCGTCCCGGCACCAACTCGGTTGGAACATGTTTTCCATCTTCGTTCCGGGCGAGGTCGGGAGAAGAGGAGGACGAGACCCACCGCCAATTCCGGTCAGATGGGAGTGGGAGAAGTTTCTTTCTACACGGGCTTGGCCCACATTTTTTGCAAGAGTGGGAGATTGGAAGATCCCTCGACCCCTCGTGGGCCCACACCCCACACTTGGCAACTTCCAACGCCTCTATGAGAACGTTCAACTCCCCGAAAAAACCCGCCTCCTGATGCCTAACCCAAAACCACCCCTGACCTAACTCAATGGCCGAAAAAGAACATAAATAAATATGAAAAATTAACCTAATTTTTAATTCTTCATCAAATCTCCAATTCAAATTTACTGGACCCTAAATACTCGCTTACATAATCTTGGATAAATGCTTTATGAATGATGTCATTTAATTGTAAAATATTTTAATGAAATAATAACTTGACAATATTTTATTTAGTAATATAAAATTCTTGGAAACTTGTTTTAAATGTATTCTAGAACTCTTCACTTGCTTAAGTATTTAAGACCAGAATACTAATGGAAAATTAAGGAAATGTTTTACTGTTTTAATTCCTTCAAATTATACAATAGATGATTTAGTTAAATATTTACTTGTAAGATGCATTGATATGCATAGCATGATTTAAATGTTTGAACGTGATGCATTAATTGAAGAAATATGTGACAATAATTTGGCAAAAATGAGTCATATATAAGAAACAAAATAAGTTATATTTATCGCTTTTAAATAAATAAAAATTCAGGAGTTTATATATATAGATATAGGTATATTTATATATATTTGTACATAGATATAATCACGAATCAATTATTATCTATTTAAAAAGTTGGAAAACCAAAAACTCATTGGTTTGAGCAGAATAAAGGACATTTTGACTCGCCATTATCCCTGCGATGTAACAATTATAAAGCAACTTATTAACAAGTTATAAGTTGTTAAAATAATAACATAGATAAAATATCTATTATGTAATATTTTGAAAATAGGTTCAAAAATGGTTTGAAGGCTTTCATTCTGAAGTTGATGACACGTTGTTTTCTCCTTGTGCCGGAGATCCAGCAGTTCTTGGAAATGAGATGATTAGAGATGAATTGGGACCATTGCTGCTGCTGCATACTAGCCTCCGAACTTGATTTCCCTCTTCACCTTCACCTATAATAAAATTAAAAATTGAGAAATTAATATGCGAATAAATACAAACTAATGGGATACAATTAATTATAATTTTAAATTACCGTCACAGCTACTCGTCTCTTGAAGGTCACTCGAATTAGTTGAGTATGAGCCTTCTTCTCCCGATGACTCTTCGTTAGGTATGGGTGGGTCGTCGTTGTCGGTGTCATGGTCGGATATGCTAACATTTGGGAAACCATTCCGGAGTGTTTTGTTTACCGCCTTCAGCCTCTTGTTCTCCTCTTTTAGCTTCCGAAGTTCGGAGTCTTCATCAGGCCGTCGGAGTTTTCTTTCAAGGGACTCGACCCTTTCCTCGAGCAGCTGGTACTCTTGGATCAACTCAGCCTTGGTCATTGTACTGAGGCGTTCGGCGTGGACTACGTCGTAGGCATTTGAGAAGTCCCTTGCCAGGAAGTCCTCCTCGTCTTCGGGCGAGGAGTGAGGCGAGGGGTCGTGGAGCTGGGCCGCCTCTGCGTCCAAGTGGTACAAGTGATCATGCTCCTGCATGAGGAACTCATTGTTGTTGTTCGGGGCGGGTTGGGTTCCTCGACGGAGCCTTCGTTTCCTCAGGGGGTTTCCCTTCTGGCCGTGATGGTGATGGTGGCGACGGAGCCTCTTTGACCGCTGTTGTTTCCCATCGGGCACCCTTGGCTCGGGGCTCACTGGCCGTCTCCGCCCGCCTCCCACTCCCCCGACCGACCCCCTTTGCGCAACCATGCTCGCTCCCCGATCGCTGCCCTTCGTTCCCCCCATGGGGAACAACACCAGGCCTGACATATGTCGCTTGTCCTCCAGACTCCTTTTGACCCTTTCCAAGGACCCTTGACCTGCTCTTAAATGTGGTTTAGACCTCTCGGGAGGACCTTCTTGCCCAATCTCTTCTGACACACTGAGCAGTTCTGCGGCGAGGGGTTCCTTAAATACAAACCCCACCACTCCCCCCTCCGCCTCGACAACTAGTCACGCGGCGGAGAACCCCTCCCCTGCCCGTCCCCGCCCATCCCCGCCGCCATTTTCTACCTCTACCGGATAGAGCGTCGTGGGCGTGAGGAGCGTGGCGAGTTTGGAGAGCGGGCAAAGGGCGGGAGCCCTTCGGTCCCATCGTCCCATTGTTGCCGATGGCGGGGAGTGTAGGGGAGCTGAAGGGGGTTTCGATGTCGGTCCCTTGCACATCACATCGGCACATCATCTCCTTCCTCCAACATCCAGCTATTTACGATGGTGCGGGCCCATCCTGTCCTTCCTCCTCACCAAGACACTCGCTGCTGCCACTGCAACCATCCTTCTTGCTCCCATTTCCTCTCCCCAACACTCTGATGATGATGAGACATTAAATAAGATGTATTGTAAACACGCATTTTATTTATTGAACATGGTGGAACAAAAATATGGAATTAATTACTGACATAGGACTTTGTATTCAATTTACAAGGTGACCAAACTCGGCAAAACTTCGGCTAAATCCCGACTAGTGAAACAAGCGTTTTTAAAACAAAAATGTACTACGATTAGTATTATTTAAAATACTAGGGGGTGACATGTAAATGGTTTATACTTAAATGTAAATTGGGCAATAGCAACGTAGTTTCCTCAACTCACAGCAAACCAATTTTTATTGCAACATGAAATGAATGTGTGCATTGTTCCCCACTCTATATTAACTCTCATGTAGGAGGGCAATAAATGGATATTTTTATTTATTGAAACTCAGGCCCTGGTATTTAAGAGAATATTTTAATAGAAAGTGTTTCGGACCCCAACACACGTTTATCAATTTTTATCTCCCATACACAAACAAGCAAAGGAGAGAAAAAAATTTATTGAGAAAAGCAGCTCTGACTGAGTCGCAATTTCCAAGTTTTTTTTATTCTCCTAATCCTCTTCAAAGCTCCTCTTCAAAAGGCGTTTGAAGAATATAAAATAATATTTTGCACACACTCTGCACTTGGTGCATGGATAAAAACAAAAAATCTCTCTATACAAGTATATTATACATTCATTGCTGTTCATAATATATTAAATAATATGAAAGAGGAAAGCATGAAAGAATTGAAGAACATTAAAAAGCTAGTCCTATACAAAGTAATAAGCGTGTGAGTGGAATTAACCTACGACTTTATTAGTAAATAAAATTATTAAAAATAGCGAGGAGTGTTTAAATGGAAGAGCACAATCTACCTCGGGATATACAAGAATGTGTTTGAGCTATAGAAATTAAATCTCCTCTACAGAGATGCATTCTGCGTCGAAGGGTAAAACAGAGAGTGGAAGGGCTATCAAATGTGTTAGCCATATATCCTCTCCCATCATACTATAGGATATATATGCATCTCTTATATTCCCCTCCATGTGGTATATAATCTCTACATCCCACCCCACTCAACGACGTCAAACGACAATGGAGCTCAACATTACCAATGGCCATCAACAACACAGGACAACCAATAACCCTTGAATCGGAAATAATTCCACAGTCAAAATAATTAGTGGAAATTGTTAAAAATTACAAATTTTTTAAATAGTCTGTAAACAAATGTTTAAATTGGGAAGCTCAGAACTTATTTATCTTTAAACTTGTAGATATACCATATGCATGTGCTTTATTTTAAATACACACCTAACTGTTTATATAATACATATACGTACCATTACCGTGGTATACATATAAGCTATGAGTATATATTAAGCTATGTGTATATTGTTTCTGTATCTTGTATATATATGTAAGTATACGAACTCAATACATATAGCGCGCAATATTTGGTAGATGGCAAGTAGGTATATATAAAAAATGGGTTGTGTGTGAGCATTTTGACATTCCTTAACCTACACAATTAAAAAACTTCAAATCCCAAGACATTCAATTCACAGAATTAAAACTTATTCACATATGTAATTGTAGAAGTAAATAGTTTAGACCATTAAAGTCATAAATACACTTTATGATATTTACTTGTATAGCCTCTTGTGCCTCGCCAATTTATTTATTATATTTGGCCTACCCTACTCCCCAATAAACTCCTATTCTTATTCATAGTTAAAACTTATTAAATATTGAGAAAACTACCTTGTATGCATATTTATACATCTACTCTACTCTACAATATCCAATTTCAGTAACATTTACCTAATACTTATGTATACTACTTATATATATAAGTTTATGTATATTATACCTACTCTACTAAACGCAAGCTTGATACTTCTAAAACTTCTAATGTAAGACTTCTAACCTATGAACTCTATGGTATGGTGCGAGAATGAGAGCAAAGAAATGCAAAGAAACAATTTTGACTTTTGACCCCAAGTCTGCAAATGTAGGATTGCAGTGACTGTGAGGTTCAAAAGGGTCCAATATGAAAAATAAAACGAAGAAGCTCAAAATGCATAAGACTACTCAAGTAATTAATTTGTAATTAACCATTCAGGTGTAAATTAAAATGTATTTACAATTCCTCTTTTGCCTTTGTTGTGGAATCAGGGATGAATTCCCATCTTTCCGCTTACCTACATAAATATTATGATACACACAAGTGTTCATTTTAAACCTACATTGTCTACCTAAGCTATTTTAGAAGAATTCGACAAAGGTGGTAAATCCACATTGGATCACACAATGTATCTCCAGAGTACAAATAATCCTCCATTAATCCCATAGAGCTCTCTTTTTAGAGGCCTAATAAATACGATTGAGGCGTCCGGGAAGTTTTTTAACTTCAAAATGACTTTGTTCATCAACCGGGTAGTATAATGTGAAAAGATATGGAGGAATTAACCAATTGGCTAAAAACCCTCTGCCACAATAATTAACATTTGACTAATTAATTGTGGGACCATCAGCTGGTCAAATGCCTATAAATGCTCTAGCTATTATATTTACAAAGATGAGATTCCCATTTGTATGAGCTAGTGAAATACACCAGCGACATACCGAATAACAATTCTTTCAGTTATATTTTAATAAATCTGACAGATTGAGAAGAAGAGGGAACTGAATACCGTGCAAGAACTAATGACCTATGTACATGCCCCCGAACACTCTTTCAACTCTAATTGCCATAATGCTAATTGAAGAGACACATTTTTGATGATAGTCCCTATAAACTTAATATATTTAGTTATATTCATAATCTTGGCTAATAATATGCATGGTACATAAGTTTAGAATATGTTTTGGGTATTCCTACGACCGCGCCCTCGACTTTATAATTCTCGTCCACGTCGAAGGGCTTTAATATAATTGAAATCATTAATTTAAATAATACAGACATTCATTAGGTCATAGAGGTACGTAGGTACATGACTTGCAATTTAAGTATTCTTTGATATAATATAATATGTATATCATTAAAATATTAATTGAGTATTATTCTCCTCGCCAATTATTGGCTTTTGAAACATCCCGCAAAATGATTGCAGGAGCTCAAAATCCATTCTTGTATCGTTGTTTTTTCAAAGACGAAGGTTGTTACATTTAGATTAATTAGGTAAATTGACAAATGCAGGTTCGCAGGTAGTTGAAATAGAGATTACCTCCTTTGTTCTGTTTTATAATTGTAATATATACTAAGAATTTAATATTTTTAAGTTTAGAATTAACGAGTATTATTTGGCCAAAAATTCATATAGGGATAATATTGTATGATTGCTACATTAATATTCTCAACTTACACCAATTAATTATACTTTGAACATAACTGAATGTTTATAAACAAGCTGATATACCCGGGAAATATTAAACAATCTTTAAGTTTGTTTGGTGTAGTTTGAGAAGTATATTGTATTTACGTATAGTAAATAGCCTATTAATTTTAAATTTTTGGAAAATAATACACTTTATTTCTAAACTTGACTAAATAATCTATTTATATAATAAAGTGTAATATTAAATAAATGTTATTTCTATAAAGTAGCCTAATTGAGTGTTTTTCATTTTTTACACAAATGAATCCGTTGACTCGAAAGACAATACTTTTGTTTCAACTTAATCTTATCTTTGCTCTGTTAAATGTATAATTATTACCATATTAATTTCTTTGTATTTAGGTATAATATAGTAGTTAGACGTTTACGTTGCATGACCAACTTTTCAAGTTGAAATCAGAACTGGAAATGAAGAAAATAAATGAAAAACCTTGCTACATAATGCTATAATATCTCTTCATAATGATACACGACACTTGAGAAGTTTAGAATAGATGAAGAATAAAAAAGGTTCCAATGGAAAAAGAATAAAAAAGGCTTCAATCCTCGATTGGAGGTTCCATGCGGCAAATGATGGCCTTCGCATAAGCTGCAGCAAGCAGGGCCGAATATGGTTGCCAATCTCGCCTCCGAGTTCCATCCTGCAATTAATAAAAATCATTTAGCAAAATTACATTTTTTTCTAAATCCTTTTCAATTACAAAATAAGTTATAATTACATTATTGATGATAAATAATGGTGATGTTAAATGATTTCTCACTTTGTAGTCTGCAATCCCACGGATGACAATGAACGAATCCCGCCGATTCCCAAGAACGCTCTCCAAAACGGAGTCGTATTCAGAGTCATAAGCCAAAATTCCAAGTCGTGCTGCCAGTTCTTGTCGAACATGATCGTCCCTCGCCACCTGACGCCCAGACGCAATTGCTCCAAAATGAACTCGCGATTCTCCCACTCCGGGCCTGTTCATAAAAAGGATTTCAAATGGGTGTAAAAGTGACAATAAAAGAAGATGGAAAGTATAAAGCTGAGTTAATTAATAAAATGAGTCATAAATAGCTTTTTACGAGTTTGAGTTGTATTGAGTTGGCGTGGGATGGGCCACTTCGATCACGTCCTTCTCTCCGATTGCCATGTACAGCTTGTCGGAGGAGGTGGGCGGGCGAGCAAAATCGGCCTCCTGAGCTTCCAAGTCCCTCATCCCTTCTTCCACGAAAAGACCCCATTTGTCTCCGCCCTAACAAAAGATTATTTATTCACTCGCCATTCTTTTTATTGATTCGATGTGATTCCATTTGATTGGACTCAAAAAATGGCTTCAATGAAAGCCCATGAATAAAGATTCCTCACTTCTTCTTTGATTTCAGTTGCAATTTGTTGAAGGAGAAGACTTGAAGGCGCCCACCCTCGTGTTTCAAATTCCAAACCCCCGTTTTCCTTCTCAATCGCCTTGTCACAATACAAGTAAACATAGCTAGGGGAAAATATTCAATTGTAAATAAAAACACATAAAATATATTAAATTATTATATATGGCAATCTATAATTTACTTTTGGCTTGGTGTTGGAGTCGAAATAACCAAATCTCCAAGTCGAACATGTTTGTTGTAATCTGTAAAATGGGGAACTCCTCCGCCAACTCCGATCAAAAACACATAATCCACTTTTTGGAATGTTCCTGCAATGGAAAATTTTAATTTAATTAACAATTTAGAGATTTCATATATTTAATGAATTTTACCTAAAAGTCTCGTTGTAGTATTTCCGGCGGCAATCATGGCTTCACGCGTATGCCCAACACTCGGCAGCTTTGTTGACACGACTCGATGAGCCCCCATGTTACCCAAAGTATACACATTGGATTCCCCTGAGAAAAAAGAATCCAGTTTTCATTATTTTGACCTTATATGGAACATTTAAGGTATCATTGTTTTGAGTGCTTACCAACTGTAGTGTATCGAACAAAAGTTTCTTGATTCTCGATCATCGCATCAACAGCTAACTTTTCGCAAAATTGAGCAGTGATAATGGCAATCGTAGGCTGCTTGGCTTTAACAATCTTTGGCATTTGCTTGACAATCTAAAAGAAAATTATAAAATTCATGTTATTAAAATACTAAAAATTATCATTAAATATTTTAAATATTTACATGTAATATTAAATTATTTAAATGTACCTTGACTGTTGTTTCGTTTTGGACAACACGGGTGTAAGCATTATTGTCCATACTCTTAATCAATCCCTTTGACTCCAGTATATTTAAAAATGGTTTGACCACGTCTTCACCATTATGCACTTGTCTAAAAAAATACAAAAAAACAAAATGATGAATTCTCAATTTAAGTTGTTAAACAATAACCCATGATGACTTACTTGGAAATGTCGTGAACAGTCATTGGTGTTGGATAGGAGGATTCGATCATTTCGAGCACTTTAGCTTCAGTCACTTCCATTTTCCCTCCAACCATCCCCCCTTCATCTGCCGAAACTGGAAAAAGAAATGAACAATTATTTTCAAATAAAGTAAATATTAATAAGTTCTCCCAACACAAATCAAACTTCCGTTAGTAAATTCTGCACAAAATTATTAAAATCGCATTCGGTGCGGTCATTCCGCTTTTGAACCTCGCATAATGCTTTTTCATGTATTGCGTCACTATCAAGTCTGGTAGCATTTAACAAGGGACAATTAATTACATAGGAAAACAATCCAAAACCCAATTAATCGCCAAATGAACTCTTTAATTCAAATGATCAAACCTTTTATTTTGGAAAACTTGTCTAAAAAGGAAATAAGAACTGCTCCCGGCTTAACTGTCATAATTTGAACAAATTCGTAACTTGTTTATTAAACAGATACAATTAATAAATTAATATAAAGTTAAAGCTCACTTGGTCGTTCTGGTGGATTGTCCGTTTCTTCAAGTTGCTTGAGCTCAATTTCAACCATTCGGAGTTCAATATAACGATTCTGCATTAGCTTCATTATCTTCAAGATGAATCCAACGTAATCTGAAATATGAATAAAATGAAATCTCAGTTCTAGATAAAAACAGAAAACGAATATAATAATGTAAACGAATGAAAAAAATGTAAATGAATGAAAAAAAATTATTATATAATTATTGGAATTTATTATTTACCTCGTGGAAATTCGGAAGCGCTGACAAGTTCTTTGAAGAATTCTTGTGTAGACTTAGCTCTATCTGACTCTGGGAAATAGTCTTTGAACCAAAATCGAAGAATCCGACTCTCCAACGTGTGCTTCTGAGTAGTGGCATTGACTAAGAAAACTGTGAACTCTAGAGAAAGCTGCGAAGGCGTACTATCCAAATGCAACCCTATAAAAAATAATTATTAATTTATTATGTGGAATTAATAGCGAATATATTTTGTAGTTTAAATGAGAAAAGTTAAATTTTTACCGTTTAAAGGCTGCTTGTTGATAATGAGACCAGTGTGATCACCTCCAGCGACATGGGCACTTGAAGAATCCAAGGCTTCAACGATCCTTCGTTCGATGGCAATTACAGTTGACTTGGGCGTCTTGGACTTCGGAGTCATTACAACTTGCTCCACTAAAAACAAAAATAATTAAAATTGATTAAGATTCATGATAAAAACAAGCATTAAACGTATAAAATTAGTTTTAACAATATCATAACCACAAATTCTAACAATGAATTAAATTTATACAATTTATTATTTAAGCTAAATATACTTGGGTAGTTTTTTAGCATTGTCGATTACTTTGCGTTATTATTTGCCTATGTATCGTGTCAAACAAATACACAGGATGAGCATTGTTTGGACATTGACAAAATGTTAAACGAAATGTTTATTATCAAACATTGCAATCCACTGTCAAAATGTGTCAAGGTCAATACGCTTAAACCAACACAAAGAGTTCATTACCCATTTGATTCATATTGCTACCCATGGTCAATTAGAGGTAATAATCAAAGAATAAATTCCAAAATCGACCCTTGGCCGTCAACCGTCAATTATTTTATTTTCAAAATTTGATTCAAAACAATTAATTACAAAATGTTTCATTCCCGTCCTTATGGCTGACGGGAAACATGACTCATAAACTAAAGAATATTAAATTAATTAATTAAGAAACCCCTTCCTCTTTGACCTCCCTCCAAAAACCCAATTATTAAAGGAAAATATTGAAAGGTCATCTCATTGCTCCTCATGCATTTGTCCAATGTTATTGTTGTTTTGGTTGAGTCAGGGCAGGGACGGAAGGGCTCTGTTCCGTTTGAGGATGTCAAAGGGTGTTTTAAAAAGGTGTTTGTTAAAAAGGTGTTTATGGTAAATGGCGGTTTCTGACCTGGCGGCGGGACGTCCATGGTCGTGGCCGGCATGGGGCGGGATTTGGGTCCGAGGGAGGAGGCGAGCGGGAAGAAAACCCCGGCAGTGGACTCCCTCTGTCCGTCCTTCCCTTTAAAACGGCCGAGGTGTGGTTTGGGGCGAAGGGGCGAGGAAGAGTCGTTTGGGCGGCGGTAGATGGCCGGGCCGATCAGCTTCCCCAGAGAAGTTCCCTACTCCTTTGCCTCACCACACATTACTTCACAGCCAGGACGAGGGCAGATCAACTTTCTGGACGACGACGGCCAACTCGAAAGTGTCCCAGCCTCGGCCGTTGATGGTGGGCCAGCCGACGAGACTCCGTGACGAAAGTCGCTTGTTTGTCCCACGGGCGGCCAAGAGGGCCAGGATGCGGTAGCCAATTCCAAGACGTCTTCCGTCGTCAGGCCCTTCTCCCCTGCCAAAGCCCCACATTTGGGCTCAGGTCAGAGTTTATTTCAACACTTGGATTTTCTTCTTTTATATACTTACACTTTACTATTTATGAGACCTAGGAGAGAAAAGTCACAAAGTTGAGGATTGCGGATATTTTCCATTCATTTACAATTATAACAATTCGGTGACGGGGATCGAGAGAGCAGAAGTTCAATACAGTAATAATTTCGGCCTCCGATGATTTCTTACCTGAGCTCAAGGGGCCGCCGGGGTTTATTTACAATTAGTTTTCAAGTTAAACTTTAGGGAAATGGCCGTTGAAAAAGCGATGCTCAATTGGATCGATTATAAAAAGACGGTTTCTTTTAGACATTGGGTCATCTCGTGAAAAAGGATTTACGATTTACCCTTTTGTCTTTATTTGAGACCATTTTGAAATCAAATAGTTTTGGTATAAAAGGGGCCATGGTGGAGCCCTTATTATAAAATAAGTTTTATAATTAGAGCTGTTGGGGCGATGGACCACCCCCTTGCCTTTGGCCTCCTTATAATTTGCTCATTATACCCCAACATTCGATTCATCGATGTTCGTTTCGGGAAGCGTACAGCGTAGGTCATATCCAGATCAAATGCCCAATTTTTGTCCTCTCATTAACAAGTTAAATCTGGTCAATTGGCGAGTTATTTAATTAATTAGAAATGCTCATTATACTAACCAAACTGTAATTTTTAACGAATGTGAGTTTTCTCTCCTGGTCTCAATTTTTATTCTCCATTATTTCCATTATATTGTTTATGCACGTCCTATGTTTCATCTTCATCGTATTGTTCACTTTGGAGTTTAGAAAGGAATTGGCATGAAGTTAGGGAATGCTCAAGGGTTTCATATCTCCCTTCGCTTCACCTGTCAGAAAATTATTTTATTAGATATTTTTTAACCTTTCAAAAATGTTTTAAGGGAAATTGAACCCCTTTCCTCGATCTCGTTCATCTTTTGGCCAAATTATAGTCCTGCTTTGTCTTTCACCTGTCAATTCCAACTTTGTTGTTGAACCTTTAACATTCGAGTTCTTACTGGAAAGGATGAAAATTGTTTGTGGAGGAATTCAGACGCCTCTCAATTTTTAATATATGGATAAGTTGTAAATGCGTCGAACTCTTTTTTCCTCTTTTGGTATCCGTTGTTTTCCATTGGGATGATCGAAGAAGGCGAGGGAATTTGTTTTTGAGAAAATGGAAATTTAACAATTTATGTATCGACCTCATCTTGCTCTGGACTTGCTCAACTTAAAATCAGGACAGGAAACAATGATTCAAATTGAATCTCTAACAATTGTTCTTCTATGAACTTTTCTTAAGTGTCTTCTATGTGAAAAAAAGTGATTTTAAAATAAGCGTTTGCTCAACTGTATCTTAATTCAATTTTATTATTTTTCATTTGTTTTGAATCTCAAACGCAAGTTTTATATATATATATATATATATATGTTATGTATTTTTCCTCAAGCTTTTGTAATTTTCATATTATATCTAGTTGGTATCTTTTCTCTTATACTTACAATTAGTTTCAAATCGAATATCTGAAAGGAATATTTGAACGACCGGAGGAAAGCATAGAGAATTTTCAGTGGATTCATTTGACTTGTGAGAGAATTCCATTTCATCCATTTGTTTTGACTAACTTGGCTTGGGTATGTGATTAAACTACAGATACTTAAATTGATTCGTTATGGATGATTTTGAACAAGGCTCAACTTTGCTCACATCGGGTTATGAGAGGAATTACATAATGTCCGATCTCACCACGCACCCCTTTAAAATTAATATTCGAGGAGTGAATTTGAACATTTTATTTGATAAGGCGATTAAATAATTGTTAATATGTAAATACCATTTGGTTTAAGCGAAACATGATTGAAAATTGTAATATGTAATATTTATTTATTATTTCATGATGTTATTATTTAGATAATATCTCTCCATAGGCCGGCCTTGGCCACCATTTATTCTCAAATTCACTTTTTTTATTTGCTCACAATACCAGCAATGGGATTTTGCGAATTGTGGACTGTAAAGGAATAATGCCAAAATTTATCTTGTTATATTTTGACTTTATGTGGATATATTTCTGGAGGAATTTTTAGTCTTATAGATTTTAGAGTTCCTTAGGAGGAAACGATTCCTTTGTTTATTTAAATCATTTTTTTCTGAAAGTTAAGTGACTAGGATTGGGAGCGAATCACCTGAATTTTGTTTTAACCGCCCTGGGATTTTGTCTCTCAACAAGTCTGTGAGACTCTCTGTCTTGTATTTTTACTTCCCCATTTTTCATCGGAGGTCGTAAAGAAGGGGAATTGGCGGAGTTGCACATTTCAATTTTCATTTTAATCTCCGCCCCTCTCACAAGGATCATCCGCTATGGATCTCTGAGACAATCTTCTTCTTTTTCAATTTCTCCCACCTTTAAACCATGGCTTCTCCATTTAATGTCTTTTTTAGGCTGAGCCGAGAGTTTTTTTTACTGGTCGTTAGGCCCATCTTTCTGTCCCACATTAACTCCTTACTTACCTTCACCCTCTTACGACCAATTGGAGAAAATACGTGTTTTTTTTATTAATATTATGTCTTTTAATAGAGAAGTATACGTGTTTTAATACATGGTCTCTTTGGGCCAAATGGGCCAAGACGGAGGTTGTGTCAGGAGCGCACATATGGAATAACATGGGACATTGTATTTATCCTGGAATTTGTGACAAATACTATGTTGTTAGGACTAATGCTGGTACTGCTTCCAGATTCTCAACTTGTTCGTAAACTTGGTTCAAAAGAAGTAAATAAAATGAAGCGATGAAACAAGCAGAAAGTATTTTGGAGTGGAAAATTGATGGAGGAAGTCTAGACTCCTGAAGACCCGCTTTTGTTCAAATGTTGTTAAAGAGTGATTTTTTTGAAACTTTTTATTAAATTTCATTTTGGAAAATGAATTAAAAAGGTTGAAAAAGATTTTCTCTCAACATTTCTTTCTATAATGTTTTATGTATAGTATATATATAAATTATATGTTTTATTATTGATAGCTGAGGAAAGGTGTTTGGTAATTTCGTGAGCGGTGCATTGAACCCCCCTTTGTAATTAGTTCAGAGGAGTTTTGGGGCGGGGGGAATGAAGTGTGGAAATTGGGAAAAGTTGAGACCTCCGTGGAACCCTTTGAAGGCGACTCTCGTCATCATCCCCTCCTTTCATCCTTTCCCACTTTTATGTGGCAGAATTTGTTTGGATTTAAAATTCCACTAATTTCATACACTTGGTTGATGGGCTAGTTAGTAATTTATTAAATAGAATTTTAACAAGTGGAATCAATGGAGGCGAACAACGGCCCTTTTATCTCCTGTCATTTACACTTTTGGCCCTTTTGGGGATATTGGGAACCACCGCTCTCATTTCGTTCTTGTTGAGATTTATAAAAGCCTTTTGGAGAACATTTCTCATTAACCTGGAAATGAAGGGAGGATTTGAATAGTTACAAAATGTGTCACTTTTTGATTTTAAAATCAATGAATGCCAAACTTTGGATTATTAAAATACAAATCTCATTTGATTTTTAATCCATTAATTCATGAAATTGTTCAATTTACATATTTTCATAAATTTTGTATTTTATAAATGTAGCAATTATGGATCTTGAATCTAGATTGCGACTGTTTTGGGGAATGAGTTTTTAATGTATAGGAATTGAAAATTGAAATGCATTTGGAATGGTTTTGAATTTAATATTTGAAAAGGACTTGAAAAGTATTTAAATGTTGTTTGTTCAAGTCTTTTTCAACTTGTTTATTCCTTCATTGAGAGGGTGTGAAAGGGGGGAGTTGGCGAAAACATTTTATGATGAGCCACTAATCTATTTACGATCTCCAGAGATCTCCTTCCAATACATTTTACAGCGCTTTGCTCCACAAATGCACAATATATCTATATTATGTTCACTATGAATTCCAAGGAACGATTTTTTTTTAAAAAAAGTTTAACATTTTGCGCGATTTGTATTAATTTTAATATTATTTGCCACATTTATACAATTTAATTTAATTATAGCATGGTATGTTTACATTGCGATGTAATTTATGAATTTCACATTGCATTTACTATTTTATAATTTTTTTTGAATCAATTAATATGGGTATTTTGAGAATATGGGTTTTGTGAAGGTATAATTACTAGTCTGCTTTCTCCTCCATTATGCAAATGAATTTTCAAGCGTTGTTTGTAATCGTCTTTGTGGGACGTGTGTTGTCTTTGTGGTTGGCCATTTTCTATTTTCATGGAAACTGGATTAATTCCTCTTTAATAATTAATCATTTAATTCCATTTTATAAATTTAATTGGATATTCATTTAATTCTTGATATTATCAAAAGTATTGCCACGAGGGAAACAGAACGTATTATAGGTAAAAGGAAAATTTTCATTTCTTGAAATTTCTCATTTTAATTTACATAAAATTGCTTGTAGTAGTCCAATTAGTTAAATTGTAATTTAACTAGCAATTATAAAATAACTTTGAAAATAATTTGTAAATGTACTTGGGGTATTAATTTTATATAATTACTGTATTTTCATATTGGTTCATGTCTCATACTGTCCGTTGGTTATCATTGGTTTTAATGGCCGTTTTTATCTCCAGAACTCGAATGTTTGAATGGACGGTTGGATAAATAAAGGAATATAGTCATAAATGTATATTTAGCTCTCATTTCCTTCTAGAACGTTTCGTTGTACGATAATTTTGATTGTTCCAAGTCTTCTTGCTGAGATGTATGATTTTATAATAATTTGGCAAATTGGTCGACTAGACATGACACATGTCAAGATTTAGTATTCAAAATTGCAGGGCCATGATTTTACTGCATTTTTTAAATGAACCCAAACGAGACATTTTCTCATCACATTTCAATTTTCTTATCTCTTGGACTTTGAAAAAAATATTTGAATGAGACTCGGTTTGGTCCACGCACTTAATCTCTTCTCCTTCATTCTTCCTTATCTTTATTGTCTTTTGGCCAAACTGATTTTCCCACACTTGCAAATATTCTCCATATTGATGGGCTATCAATTTTTATCATTTTTTTAATTGCCATTCATTTCTAATTTGATGATTATGATCACAAATTAAGATTACTTTTATATAATTAAAGATTAGAGGAATAAATGTTTGGACAAAATGTTAAGGATTAAAATTTTGAATTAACGTTTAAATTTAATTTTTTAAATTGTTAGTTCATTTATTTGTTAGTGGCGGGAGGTTGAGCCGACTCTGAGAGTGAGATAGTGTTTATTCTATTTATTACAAAAGCTGAATTAATTTTCAAATAATCTCCTAATCCCTCTGGCCTATTTGTATTCATGGACCAGTATTTTGTACAGCTTAGGTAATCTTCCATTATTTAAATACCATGTATGTATTTAGAAAGTCAGCGGATCATTTGGGATCAAGTTAAATCAAAATGGGGAAAAAAGAAATATAATGTGTTTTACCTCATATCTTTTCCTTGACTATTCCATCAAATCTTTCGTTTTTTACAATTGTTATTGATATTCAATACTTTTTTTTTATTTAAAAGGGAAAAACTTTAAATCGTTATGATGAGTCTTGTTAGAAGTTATGACTATTTGAACGTTGTATCGGAAGAGAAATTTGATCTCAAAGATGAAAGTTTTCCGACTAGACTTCATAATTGAACTCACTGCTCTTCTTCAGACTCAATCGCTCTCAGCATGCACACATTGGACTAAATAAATATATTTTGTCAATAATATATCATTGTATATAACAACCATATGATATTACACTATATATGGATTTAGAATCATTCATGGACATATTTAGTATTAGATGCTTTATATATATACCTAACCAGTATGCTATTTGAAAAAAAAGGGTATTGTAAAAGGGATGCAATTGGCATATATTTTTTGTATGTTCAGTTTTTCTGAGTGAGTATAGCTGGACGATTTTTAATATTTGCATTTTTTTGAAATGAGGGCATGGAGGGAGGGCCTTTTGGTAAGGTCATGTGAGATCGCGAAGCCTTTTATGTTCCTCTTGAATTAATTCAGGGATTGTAAGGAGAGATTTTGTATTGAAAAGAGGAGGAGGTTCTTGGGATCCTTGAGGAAGAAGAGGAAGGGCAGGAGTTTGAGCAATTGACGCATCCTCAGTTAAACTCATTGCCTCTTAAATGAGATTGTTTAGTCGAACACATGAACAGGGATTTTTCATTCTTTTTTGCCGGGACTTGGATATTTGGTGAATGATTGAGATAGGCCACTATTTCCCATCCTCTATTACCTGTAAATTCAGGGAGGAGGAGTTGAATTTGTCTATTTGCTTATTAATACAACTCCATTCATTCGATGACTCAATATGGAAGCAATGCATTTATAATTTAGTTTTGATGCATGTGATGTATGCATGTTATGTATACAAGTTATTATTTAATTATTGGTTATATTTTTACCATCTGAGTTTGAACATGGGATGGAGTTGTTGAGGCATATATGGCTCAATTCACTCCCTAGAGTTTGTTTTCATCATTATCACTTTCTCCAATTAGGATTGTTTAAGAAGCGAGCGCTGAGTTCATTCTCTCGCTTTGTTCCTCAATGGGAGATGAAGTTTAATGAAGGAAGAATTTGACATTGTTAGGTCATGGAAATGAATTGGGTAATTGATGGAGGCACTTCTTTCTTCCTAATGGTCATCATCCTCATCATATATGTAAGATTTGTGGTAATGAATTAATGAATGGAAGGAAGAACCTCTCTCATTGATGGCATTTAATTATTAACTCCTATCTTAATTCAAATATCACGGGTTGGATCGATCCTGGGAGGTGTTAATAATTAATGGCGATTTTAAAGGTAGAACTTTGATTCGCTCCTTTCCTGAAGATTCGACTTGACGCCTAAATTGGCCCTTGTTTTTGTTAGCTGGATTAATTGGAAGACTTTGAAAAGTTGTAATCTTTTATTCTTTCAAAAGTTGCTCGTTTCCTGGGAAGTTGATTAGTTCGAGGATGATTCCCAAGATATACCTAATTTTATTATCCAGATCATATATTGATAAAGTATATAAACATACTTAAATCATTTCAATTTGTGACATATTTCATGAATTATTTATACTATTTATAGAATGTAAAATACAAATTTGTATCTTTATAAAAGTATATGTACAATAAGTTTAGGAATCAAATCATTGAATGATTTGTAACTCTTGAACTTATGGGAAGGAATTGTCTGGAATTATAACATTGTTGAATATTAGGTAGTATGTAGCATCCAAGTTGGATAAGAGTTTGTATATTTCAATAGTTTGTTCCTTTTGAACTTTTGGGACTTCATCGATGGTGTATGTGATGTCTCGACGAGGTTCAGCGGGGCATCAAACTCCCCTGTCTGGAACCTGTGAAGAAAGTGAAGTTCGGGGGGAGAAGGATTTGAAAGTCGTAATTGGATGATTTGATGAATATTTGCTTGGGCTTTTCCGCCTAGGAGGAATCTTTTCTACCTCCTTGGAGCATTTGTCTCCCCTTTCACATCATCCGGTGTTTGAATAGATGAAGGGGGGTTGACAGGTGGGATCCCACTTCATTTCTCTCTTTCACTGTTGTGGGGGGAACCCGAGGGCGTTTGCTTCCAATCCGAATTTCGGGGCTAATCTCCCGAATGCCCTTTCCACTTTGTGGTCAGGTATTGTTTAATTAGCGAGTGGAGTGAGTCAAGTGTGGAGTGACTCAAGTGTAGGGAGATTAAAAACGGATCCCGAGGGGGGAAATGTGAAACTCGGATTTGAATTGAAGAGATAATGAGGTTGGAGGCAATCAATCCATTTGTTTGCTCTTTTCCCACCAATCGTCATTTAATTTTCAACTTCCAAATCCTCAAAAGCTGGAAATGTTCAAATTGTTTACATCTCCACAATATTGTAAAATTTACAATTTTTATGCATGTAAAAAAATCATTTTCTAAACAATTCACTTGTTATAGGTTAATGTAAAGTTAAAATGAATTATGTGGTAGTATAATAAACATGTAAGTGTATTCATGGCGTTCATGGAGGAACGAAATCCGCTGTGTGATTAAATGAGTATAGGAATGGCTGACGGATCAGATCATCTTGTGCGAGGGTGTTTGGAGGGATTGAGAAAGATCGGGTGATCCCAACCTCCCCAACTTGAACCCTGTTTAGTCAGTCGGAGTTCTCTTGTGAGTACGGAAGTGTTTGGGGTTGTCTGGAACATGCTCGTAAGGGCTTGTCGGCGGAATTCGGCTCGGGGTATATAAGGCGGAAGGTGGGTCGGGAACGATTCAGCGCGTCCCCGACGACGACCGGCTCGTTTACGTCTCTCCTCCTAAAGGAGACACATAGCAGTCATGGATTACAATCGTTATTATCAATGGAATGTGTGGATGAATCAATTCTGGGCCTATTCCTTGTACTGTGCATCTAAGGCGGCTCTGCACCCACAGGTGATTTTTACCAATTTCATAATTAATCTCTCATTGCTGGCAGTTTCATATTGTTGAAAATTCTTGGGTGTAAGATTCCCAAATTATCCCTGAATTTGGACCATGCTGAGAATTAATTGAGTAAATTAATTAATTAATTATTTTCACTTGGCATGTTCTTAACACCTTTACTCATCATTTACTTGGAGTGGAAATGTGGAAGGGGGTGATGGGAATTAATAATATTTACAATTTTTTAAATGCAGTTTTTGGCTTCAGTTATCATTATCATGGTCAAATTGTCATTGGAGTGTTAAGTTGAGCAAGTGCTAAGATATTCAATAGTTGGGAGAAACCTTATCCAGTTAATTAGTTTGTTTGATTGTGAATTAAGTCCTTAACTTGTCATTCCATTTTGTCGAAATATGTTTAGATAATATTATACTGTCTGATATTATACACATAAGTTCATGCATACCTTGGGTAATGATGTTTGTACAAGTGATGACATTATTGATGTTCGGTATTTCCTTTATGTGGATTTTTTGAACTATGATTTAATCATAATTGTATGTTCGAGATTGAATTTCTATTCACGATTCGTCGCTGTGTATTTGGATCGGGGACTCGGTTTGGGGCGACGAGGGAACTTTCCTTCCATATGCATTTTAAAGGGGAAAGTGATAGAATGGGAAGAGATTTGGAATTGAGATAGAGATCATCCCAATTTTCATCACGCGCCTTTGTTTTCACCTTCCTTTTTCCCTCTCATTTCTTTATTTTTGATTACCTTTTTTATTCACTGGATTGGTTCATTGGTTGTTTTGGATTGAAATTGAGCCCCGCGTCTCGTGAGACAAAGATTGAATATTCGGAGTTGGTCGCCCGGTTGAGAGGCAAATCATGTATTAGATTTATTCATCATTCTCAATGGAATCAAAAGTTATTCACATTCTGCATACCACCTTTGGGCATTTCTTTGTTTTAGTCATTAGTTGGGCCAAGTAGGGGAAAAGATAATTTGTACTTTAGATCATTTTTTATTCTTTTATATTGTAATACTTTATTTGGTTTTTTAATAAATTATATGGTGAAATGTTAATGTTTTGCTGTATTTGAGTAGTTAAAGGGGATTGGTGGGTAAGGATGTTAAAAGTGGTGTTAAATTATAATGTCAATTAATAAATTACTTTCGAACTTTTGGTGGAAGTGGTTAGGAAATGAACTATAGTGGGATTAAGGACATATTTTGGAAATTGGAATTTCTATGATTGAATGAAGACCTCTTTATGGAAGTGCACGGTGTGAATAAAATTTCTTTGTTATTTGTGATGGGGATGTTTGGAGGGCAGGCCGAAGGAGGAAAATGGGACGAAATGAATTTACCAACATTAAAAGGACCAATAATTTAACATGGAAATAATATTACCAGTTTACCATTAGGCGTTCCGGAAAATCAAAAAATCTAACTGACGGCGAGAAGATGGAAGAAGACTCCCTTCAACTTGTTTGTATAATGTGTACCAGACCCAAGAACTTGCTGTGGGGAAGTAGAGAGAGTGAGATCAATTAACAAAACCAAAATGTGTAGTTACTGAGTTCACAAATTGTACAATTTTTTGAAAACAAAATTTAATGTAATTATTGTGAAAGGACTTTTGATACCGAAAGAACAATTTATTATCCGTAAAAGAAAATATTTTTATCTTTTTAACCATTTAGATAACCAAAGCACTATTTATGAACTCGAACTCAATGAAGATTCATTCAAAGGAATTTAAATCCTTATTTACAAATTATTCTAGGTGACCTGGGGATGATTTGTAGCAAGCAGAAAATGAAGTTCTTGATGTACTAATGATTGTTTAAAATTGTTATTTTAATATCAATCTAATGTTAATTAATTTAATAGTCTAATTTTAAATTGTAATTTTAAATTAGTTAATAACCATAATTAAGAAACTTGTTTCATTTTTCATTTCAATTTGTTAATGATGTTAATGTATGAGATAAGTTAGACGAAAAATTTAATAGTTTAAAATAGGAAAGGCCCAAAAATAGGGAAATTTTATAATTGTTAAAATTTTAAAATTGCAATGCATGAAACAGCATCCCAAACGCCCTTTTTGATTTTTAAGCACGAGATTGTCATTTTTTTAAAATAATTGAATTTTTTTATTGTTTGTTTTTTTCATTTTATGTTAGTATTAGAAAAATTAAAATCCTAGTTATAGTCTGATTCGATCAAAGAATTTAAAATAAATATGATTCCATCATGCTTTCCAGTCTACCATGGTTCGCAAGACTGGAGGCTCTCGAACCTCCAAACGGGTGCATTCCAGAGGAGGATCTTCGACCGGGGCTCTTCCAGCCCTTCCAAATATCACTCCAGCGGTGACGGCAGGACCTTCGGGAGGATCCAATAACTCAAATTTTGGTAATATATTTATAATTTAGATAATGAATATTTTTAAAACGAAATTATATCTGTATTTGGTTTGGATGATATTTTTCATTTATTGAAAAATATATTTACAAGGATTTATTAATAAGATAAATATTTTTTGAGAAGTAGATTTTGGCCATTTCATTCAATTCCTTTGATTGTAATAAATATTTAACTTCAGTGTTTATTTAATTTGATTTATTTAACTTAAATTTTTATTTTACTTTATTTGGTTTTTAGGGATCGATTCGTGCCCACAATGTCATACTCTGTTCAACAATACGAGTGCTCGGTCGGTTCAGGAGAGTTGCGGCCACGTGAAGTGTAGGAGCTGCTTTATCAGCAACGAGGACGGTTGCCCTCAATGCAAGAATGAAGAGCGAAGAGCTTGTAAGTTCACATAATGAAATGATACATATATGTAGTTAAGTAAAAATAGTTAACATACATTATTAAGTAGTTTCTTAATGTTAGGTACAATAATATTTTGTTATATGGAAATAGTCAACTAATAAATATTGGGGCAGATTGATAAAAAGGAATAATAATTAATTATTTGTGTTTTTCTCTTTAGGTGGGAGCAGGGGACAGACGTCGTTTGACCGACGTGGTCCAGGTGGCAAGTCGCGCCTCGACGACTATGACATTCCTCCTGTTCTTGCCCTCGAGGAACCGAGACTTTCACAACGGGGGGCCCCGAAGAGTCCGCCAGGGTCGAGCACCGCTCCCTGCCTCGTCCCCTCCATTCTCTCCAGGGACACCTTCAAGACGGTGGACTTTGAGGGTCTTGACCTCATGAGTCCCACCCTTGACCCTATCTACTCATCTCAGACCTCGGTGGCTCAATTCAAAGTAGACTACTTACCTGACGACGACTACAACCTCGAAGATGGCCTCTCATCCAACTACTCCATCATGTCCCTGGTGGAGGAAGAGTCGGAGTTCAGCAAATCCTTACTGGGACTTCGGAAGACAGTCGAGCCCCACTCCGCCGCCCCTAAAGACCCGCTGGCCATCCATGACATCCCGCCGCGGCTCAATGGGGGAATCAACCACGCCCGGCCAACCGAAGGCCTCCTCACTCGTGCCCAGCTCAGGGAAATCGAAGATCCAGGGCTTGAAGAACTGAAGCCGAAGCCCGTAAAGGACCCAATCCTAATCCCGCCTACAAAAATCCTTCGTGGGGCGACAAAAGAACTCAAGCGTCCCACACGCAACCACCTTAACAACCACCGCCAGTCACCGCCTCCAAGCTCTAAGCGAAGACCTTCGACGTCCCCTTTGAGAGACGAAGAGCAGAATGGGAAAAATCCACCGGCTCAGGTCACGTCCAAAAGACCGAGCCGGTCGAAGAAAAGCGACCCGGAACCCAACCATGTAGGGAGGGAAGGACGGGAAAAGCGTCTATCGAGTCTCAGGTCTTCGGCTGGGTCTTCTTCAGGGCGCCCCGAGTCCTTACGTCCCATCACCGTCAATTCCCGAAAGCCTTCCATTTCTCCCAAACCCGCCGAAGTGAAGCTTGTGACAAAGCCAAAGGCAACGTATAGCCGTCAGACCCCTGAAATCCGGAAGGACCTTCGCATCGACTCAGTCAAGTCCCTCGCCCGTCCCAAACTCAACGGCAGCCCTCCCGAGAAGAAGACTTTGCAGGTGTCGCCCGAATCTCCGCCCTGCCTTTCTCTCGTTGAACCTCCTAAGGAGAATGAAAGGAACAAACCGAACGGGAAATTAGAGGAAGACTCCGACTCCGACAGTTTCCCCTCTCTCAATGAGAACTCAGAGAGCTCGGCCGACGTGTCTTTCGAAGGAAACTTCAGGGAGCCTCACTCCTCTGTCAACCACGACTCGAAAAAGAAGAAAAGGTGCCCTGTGACAATTTATGCTCACATAACTATTCTTCAAGGCAAGTTATCTACAGGTTTTTAAATAATATATATATGTATAAGTTAATCGACCTTTGTAGATTTAAATATTTTCAATTTTAATCAAGCTTCAAATTATTAATTGATTTATTTATATATAAATATCATTTAATTTTCTAGGTGATCCACAAATGTATCAATGCAATGTGTGCATGAAGAAATTCAAGACCAAGGCTCATATCAAATATCACGAGTTTTGTCAGAATGGAGAAAAGCCTTTTAAATGCGAGCAGTGTGGTCAAGGGTTCATTGCTAAGTCTCATTATGAATATCATCTTCGTACTCATACTGGTATGATCTCAAAAATAATATCGATTTTAAATGTAACTAAAAATATTTTTTGCTTTAGGCGAGCGCCCTTACGTGTGCCCCAAGTGTGGGAAGGGATTTAACCAAAGAGGAAAAGTCACACGACACATGCGATCTCATACGGGCGAAAAGCCCTTCGTGTGTCAGGAGTGCGGCCGTGGGTTTGCCAATGCTCAAGCACTTCGATCACACTTCCTCATCCACACTGGAGAGCGCCCCTTCGCTTGTCAATACTGTAACAAGCGATTCACGGGGATGACAAATCTGAAGAAACATGTGATTACTCATACTGGTACGACTATTCTTGAAAAATAAAATTTAATATTATATTTTAATTTAATATTACTTAACTGGTTAGACTGGGATTAATTGTGACGGTTAATTTAAATTGCAGGAGAACGCCCTTTCATGTGCACTCATTGTGGTAAGAGCTTCGGTCTCAAGTGGACGCTCGATCTTCATCTGCGAACTCATTCGAGTGAGCGTCCCTACGCCTGTGACCAATGCTCAAGGGCATTCTCAAACAGTAAAGACCTCAGGAGGCATCTGGTCATTCACTCAGGTATATTGAAGAATCGCAACTGCTATGTATGAAGATTGTTAATTTATGAAATTCACTTATTTAGATATTCCATTTTTAATAAAAATTTTAATCTTTATTTATTAGAATAATTGAATGTATGATTTGAATGTAAGATCTGCAATTTTATAAAATACTCTATTAACTTAGAATAATTGAATATGTATCAACAAATTGATATGCGATTTTATAAAATATTAACTTAATGTTAGAATAATTGAATATGTCTCAACAAATTGATCTGCGATTTTATAAAATATAAATTTAGAATAATTGAATACGTTTCAAATTGATCTGCGATTTATAAAACATTAACTTATTGACTAATTAAGTTATTAAATCAAATAAATGGAAAAACCTGAGCATGTTCTAATTTTTGATACAGCTAGAAGAAATTATATATATTCATTCTTGGCACATTAGCAAAAGTATCAGTGTGCTGATAAACAGTGAGAAATTTTAAGAAGATTAATTAGAAATTTCTCAATATATCCAAAAATGAGTAAACATGGGAGAAATTGGAATAGAGGAATTATTGAGATGAAAGGCAAAATTATGCAAGAAAATTCTTTTTATTCCTTCTAATTTATTAAAGAAGTGAAATGAAGATTCCAATTGATTCATCTATATTAGAAACTGGTTAGAGTGTGAATACAACGATCGATAAGTGAAGAATGAATACCTAGTGAAGAGAATTGAATTGTCAATACTTGAGCAATTGAGATTTAATACATAGATATATAAGTATGTATTGGGCCTATAATAGTTTATATCTATATACATATATATGTATATATATTATATGAGGTAAGTATAATATAGTGTTATATATATGAAATGAACCCGAAACACGTTTTTGTTCTACAGTTTTAGTCCACCTAACGGGAGAAACCATTGTTGGCTTCCTCCAATAGGTGGACCAATGGAAAAATGAGGGACGAGGGAATAGTGACTTTTGCTTAAATTCAAAAAGGGTTTCTCACCCAAACTCCCTCTACGGTCTTTTACAATTCTCCGGTTTTCTACACGACGATTCTATAAATAGATCCGATTTTACCTTTATTTTTTTAAAACCCAGGTAAAATTATATTATAATAAGTTCATTGAGAGATATACACCCTGAGTGCACAATAGAATAGAAAAGGGAAAGGGAACCCAAACCAAAATTTTCTATTCCTCAGGGAGTAGAAGAGGATAATTGGACTTTTGACAAAGTTGATTAAGAGAAGATTAGACAAAAAAGGATGATATGGGTTTTGGAGAAAGAGAAGTCGGGTGGACGATGGATGACGGGTTTCAGAGTGTGAGGATTCAAGGCTCATTGAGAAAAGGCGAATGAGCTCGAATTGCAATGCGCCAATTCTTGATTTGAAATTTGCTAAAATGATGTATGGGGTTTTTTGCATGTCGTATGGTTGCGAAAATTAAGGCAATTCACTTGCCAGGGGACGCCAGTTGAGTTGAGAAGCGCGGGTGTGCTCATCTCATTCCTCATTTGTTTCTAGGAGAGAGACCTTTTAAGTGCTGGCTTTGCGGGACGGCCTTTAGAAGGAAGGACAACCTGGACCGACATATAAAAAACACACACAACCAGACTAAGGAAATGGCCAAGCATTTGGCCAACGAGGCAGCCGCTGAATATCTTGCGGTTACTAAAAACCGTCCGAATCCTCTAATTAAACCTCCACTCAGGTACTTTAAACTGAATCATGAAAATTTTCCAATTATATTATATTTAATATTAATTTATTTTAATTTATCTAAATTCTATCAAGTTATATTCAATGGCTTATCGTTATTGGGCATCATTTTAGCTCATGTGACAATGAAAAGGAATTGGTTTAAATAATGATTTTGTTCACAGCGAGGACGAGGATCCGTTGCTCATCAAAAGTGAGAAAAAAACAAAAGCCATAGAAGAACTCTCACCCAACTCGCTGGACGAGAAGATGGAAAAAGTTGAAGAAGAGGATGAAGATGAGGAGGACGAGGACGAGGAAGTTGAGTCAGAGGATGGCGGTGATGAAATGCCGCGTCTGACTTATCTCACAACTCCAACAACTCCACAAGCCAACGTGGCCAAGGTTGAGAACAAGAAAGAAGACCAACTTGTTGAAGAAATTCCTCATCTCACTTATTTGAACACAATAACTGAAGGTGAAAAGGAAACGTTCCATATTTCTTGGCCGTCCAGTAAATCTGACTCTGGTTACTTCACCACACAGGAGGCCAAAGTGGAAAAGGTGGAAGATGATGATTTGGGACCAAAAAATGAAAAGATTCCTCGTCTCGCTTATCTTGATCCACATTCCAATGATGTGAGTGGAATCGCTTTGTGGACATCCAAGGCAAATGAACCTGAGAATGAAATGAACGACCAGAACGGGGACGGGAATGATCAAAATAACAAAGGACAAGATCAGAACGGGGACGGGAATGGAAAGGATCCCAATAGCGTTGAACTAAATCAGAAGGGTGAAGGAAAGGATCAGAATGGCGAAGAGAAAGATCAGAGTGATGAAGGGAATGATCAAAATGGCGAAGCGAAAGACCTGGGGAACTTTGAGACTTTCCAAACGCAAGATGGGAAGAAAGAAACGGAGGCCGCTGACAATGCGAAAGATTCTACCCTTGAGGAAGGTGTTGAGATCATTCCTCGTCTCACCTATCTCGACACGACGCCCAAAGAAGATGAATTTCCGAAACCCCCTGTTGGCCTATGGAGTCCAGGGATGATCGTTAAATCCCCTTCTGGAGACTCTGAAAAGGATGGGGCTGGAAGTGGAGGGGAACTTCCTATGAGTCCTGCAGCTCACAATCAATCTCCCCAAGTGGGAGGACCTGAAGAACAGAGTTTGCCAATTGAGAGCTTCATTCTGAAGGAAGAAGATGAAGATGAAAGGAGGAACGAAATTATTGAAAAAACAGATGAAGATGAAAGGAGGAACGAAATTATTGAAAAAACAGATGAAGATGAAAGGAGGAACGAAATTATTGAAAAAACAGAAGAAGATGAAGATGAAAGTAGGAATGAGAAGATAGAAAAGACAGAAGAAGAAATCTCAGCACCAACCGATGAAGAGAAAGTCCAAGAATCAGCTCAAATCAAGGTTCAGGAGTCTGTTGAAATGAAGAGCCAAGAGAAGATCCAAGATCCAGAAGAAGATCCACTTAAAATCAAAGAGACGCTTCAAATTGAGATCCAAGAATCGCTTCAAACTAAGAGTCAAGAGGAATCGCTTCAAACTAAGAGTCAAGAGGAATCGCTTCAAACTAAGAGTCAAGAGGAATCTCTTCAAACTAAGAGTCAAGAGCCGTCTCCAGTTAAGAAGGAGACGCATCAAGTTGATACCGAAGAGACGCCAGTGGCGATGGGAGTTTGTGTTCAGGAGGAAGAAAAGTCGGAAGGATCAGAGGAACCTCCATGTCCTGCTCAAGAGATTCAACAAATTTCCTCAGGCCCAGTTGTTCAACATTCAGTTGTGAATGAAAAGAGTTCCAATTATTTTATTCAAAATGAATTAGATGAGACCATGGAACCAAAAGAGAAAGATGTTGAGAATCTCGTAGTTGACGATAAACGTCCTAGCGTTGAGGACGTCTCAGAAGACGAGAAAATGGAAGAAGACGAGAAGATGGAGACTGACGAAGCAACGTCTGCTGAGGACAAACAGATTATTAATGAAGCGTACAAATGGGATTGTAAGAAATATCCAATGGATACTTCGCCATATTTAGAAGCTTTGTCACCTGAGGACATTTCGGACGAGGACGTCATGGATGTGGAGCTGCCGAAACTTGACCTTCTTGATTATGAAGAGCCTTTGGATTTAATGCAGAGAAGTCCACCGGCCCAAGCTCAACAAGAGGCTGAGATTGTTGAGCCAAAAGTTTGTAAAGTTAAATCCCCTGCTGTGGAAGTAGTCAAAGAGGCGGACAAAGTTATTGCTGAGGAAATTAATGAAGAACCTCGCGAGGTAAACTATAATTAACTTTCATATTTAATAATGTTGAATTTTTTTTAAATTTTTTCGATATTTAATTGATCATTTATTTAATTTGTAGGAGAAAGAGGAAGTCGTCTGGAAAGAAATGATTGACATGGGGACTTCAACAGAGTTCGACAACGATGAAGAGATTCCGTTCATGAACGGTGATGCTGACATGGAGGTTGGAAAGGAAGAGAAAATCATTTACGCCACTGCACCACTCAATCTGGTCACCAATGGCGGAAATCTTGGAACTTCCCCCGCCACCCCAATTGAACCGACTGTTGGAGTTGTCAGGAGGGTGGTGACCTTCAAGTACAATGAAGAGCCCGTGACAATTTATGAAAGTTCCTCAATGGGACATGGAGAAAATCCTGCTGTAGCGGAGAGTCAGGTTGGGTCAGAGGACCCTCATGCATTAACATATTTTCCAACATCACTTTCTTCTTTTTGTCACGATCCTTCAAGGATCAAATTTGTCTATGCGGATGCCAACTCCCCGTCTGAGGCCATTTTCAACGACAATGTAAAGGTTGTGTATGCAGCTGCAGCTGCTCGGGCTGAAGTTAATCAAGGGGAGCGAAAATATCGACTTATTTACGCTGAGGCACTTGGTGTAGAAGGTGAAGGAAGCGGGCCTGTTCAGTTCGTCTACGCTTCTACGGCCAAGAATCAAGAATTACGTAATTGGCCGAATCAGTCTGTGGAGCTCAATCCGACTGTCTACACTCCGGCCCCAGAGGCCACCGAGGGAAGTGACACTGCCCAAGCCTTTGAACGCTTCTTTGGAACTCAGGGTGGGAGCGAAGGGGCAGGTGGGCAGGAGCCACTGCCAGTCCACATTACTTACGATCGTGGAACGGCTTATGCTCAGACGTACCTTTACCGACCGGAGGATCTCTCATTGGTGAAGGCCTCAAGAGAAATGGGGAACATGCACGAGCACAGAGTGATCAACCAATTTGAGCCGCAGCTGATGGGGCAGAAGTATGATGAAGGGATGTACTATAGACCATCGACCTCGGCGGCCGCTGATGCCCTCGCCATGCCACCACCACCAATCCCGCCGAAACAGATTGAAGGACAAAATTCTCAACAGGAGGAAACTGATGGTCTTCACTGCCTGGCAAGAATTGCCTCTCAGCGGGCTTATTCAAACGTTAGCTTCAAACATTTCATTTGCTCTTTTATTTAATGCTGTTATAATTTCGTTTTTTATTTGTAGAATCTATATATTATATACTTATATTAGATATTAATTATACTAATTCACTTATTATTAAATATACTAATTCAATTATTATTAAATATGACTATTGTACTTATTGTTATTTTATTATTCACTAGTTGATCATAGTTGGATTTCAACCAATTTATTTGATTTGCGATTATGATTTTATATTTAGATTTAATTTGGATTTTTATTAAATATTATGTTTAAATAATTTGTGAATTAATTTGGGGTTGTTGTTTCAGAGCTATGAAAATGAGAACAAGTCGGCGGAACGAGTGGCTGAGGCAATTGCTTATGTTGGTAAACAGCGAATGATGGCAGTTCAGGAGGAATATCGTCGGAAGAAGGCGGAAGAAGCAGCGCGAGAAATGCCGGAGAAACGGGAGAGTCAACAATACACCCAATTTTACAGCGTTTATCATCGCGGACCCCGAAAGTTTTATCTTTCAAACTCCCTCAAGACGAAGAATGACTGAGCAGCTCCAAGGCATTTTTAACTTGTGACGCGATAAATTTAATTTGTATTATATAGCTACATTTAATTTTGTTTCCTTTTAGTAGATTTTATGACCAATTGTTTAAATACGACTTCCTCTCTAATCAAAGATAATGTTAAAATTATGATATATATACATATTTATGTACATATACACACATTTAAGCATATGGTTTGTGTATATTATGTGTATATGTAGATATATATATATATATATATATTTATATAGATAGCTATAAAATAAATTTACCTTTTTTATCATCCAGCGCGTAATTGTACATTTACAAATAAAATATAATACAGCGATATTAAATATTCTTGGATATATGTACATCAATTTATTAATATGAGAAACGTATAGATTATTTATTTAATGTTAAAAAGGATTTATATGAAAGATATAAGGACTGTGTATCGTTAGCAAAGTTCGGATAATAACACGATATCATCGTCAATTTGATAATTCGATTGAATAAAGATTACCTGATTCAGAAGTTTTTTTTTTTATTAATTTTCACCTTGTATTTAATTCATAATGTCAAGGACAAATGCACCAACTAATAATATGCAAGAGTTACACATGAACTCGGATATAGTCAACTTCAAGGGAGGGGTGGATTTGATTGAGTATAGCCGAGTTTGACTATAAACGAGGACATTATATTGCCTATCTCCCTGCCGGGACAATTGAAAATAATGACTATAGCCGAGTTGTGACTATAACCAAGGTGACTATATCCGAGTTCATGTGTATACGACTTATTTTTAAGATTCATGATATAATATATGTAAATTTAATGTTTATGTACAACGTGTCTAAGAGTTAACGTCCTTTTTTAAATCAACAATAAAAGATTTTATTTCTAGTTAAATCTTTTTACAAACAGCATTTATATTGTCTAAATACATCGTAGAACACACACAATAACTTTATTTTGGAACTTGAGCTCCGTTGGCTTCAATACAACATTGCAAACGTCCCTGGACGGCTTCGCATGCCCTTCTGCACATATCAACCAAACTTATGATTGATTTAAAAAGGACGTTAACTCTTAGACACGTTGTATATACAATATAATAATTTAATTAAATGCAAACGTGTGTTTGAATAAATGAAGACTGGAACATTTTTGAATAAATTTATTATTTGAAAAGTCAATTTCCATTAATACTATCAAGATTCGTTAATTTGCCTTATCATTTGCCTCGGACGCTCTTAGGGTTAGTTAATTTGAAATAAGAATTAAACAATTTTAAAGAATCGGTGGGGTCGCGCAGAAGTTTTAACTAATTACACGACAAATCATTGATTTGTAATTGAAATATATAAAACTAGCATGCATTAGCATTATCTGTAAATGAGTATTTCATCAATTTGGAAAATAGGATTTTACTAAACGCTTCAATTAATTTTTTTTTATTTAATCTCATAATATTACGGTCAATTATTTCCATAAACGTATGATGGTAATTAATTAAATTCTTGCACTTTACAATGTGTATATAATTTAATGGTTAACTCTGTCAAAAACTAGAAGTTGATTAATTTAAAGAACAAAAGTTCCATCAGTTTGGCCTGCATTGTCACATGTTGCATCATCAATTGTTTCACCTAAAGCCTCTCATTAATAATTACCAAAATGGTTTTACATACATATATATATATTCATTTATTTATTTAATAATTATATCTCTAATGGCTTATTGGTAAACTAATTAGAAATCCACTACAAATGTTAGAAATTACATAAAAATAATGCTTAAAATTATATTAACAAACAGATGAATTGTTTTGTAAATATATGGAAAAGGTTAAATACTGGAATGATTCTCATTCTTTGCACATATCATTACACATTTACCATATACGAATCAATTACATTTCATTTAGATCTATTTAAAACTAAGAACCTCCTGAAGGTCAATCGACATGATCGATTCTCAATTCTCTAAAAACCTTCTAAAAGTAGAAGAGTTATTGTAAGGATTAATTAGCAAAGGTATTCATGAGCAATATCTAATTGTGTAGTACTTAATTAGGTAATTTTATATCAAATATTAATTGTTATTATTATTATTACTATTATTATAATTATTATTATTATTATTATTATTATTATTATTACACAATTATCATTACCTTCCATGTAGTAATGTTTATCAAAAGTTGAGTAGAAAGCGATCGGGTCAATTACATTATTATTAAAACTAAAAACATTGGAATTGAAAGAAAAGACGAAGGAACTGTTTGAAAAAAGCAAAAAAATGAAATGAGAATGAATTAAATACGACGCGAATGTTTTTGGAATTAATAGCTTTAAAAGTTTAAATGCAGGATAAATACAATATCAATTTACAACGTAACACAAAAAAATAATGATTTTAACCATGTGCGTATTTAATTAATTATTGTTTTGAAGCGACACTTGTACATTCTTGGCATTTGGCATTTCAATTGGATATATATATCATAATATATACATATTTATATATTATTATAATTATATCTTAAATGTGACTTGACATACATTCACGTCCTTCCCTTCAACTTGCACATGAGTTAAATGTATGTTGAATTAATTAACAACGGAGTATAAATGTAGTAACATATGCATATAAATATTATAATGCACAAGAGATGAGGAAAAAGGGTTTTTTGAACGAGTTCCAAAGTGGGGAGAAATGAAAAGATTTAGTTCTTTGGCGAAGGTAAATACCGCTTCAATGACTTCTCAATGTTCATCCGATGACCGAGTTTTTTGACTCCTATCTCCAACAGCATCGCGTTGTCCATTCTGGTCAACTTCTTCCCATCAATCGATCGCTGTTGGAAAATGCCTTTATATTCAGGCAAAACCAAAGAATCCAACCAGTCGCAAGAATCCATCACACTCCAATCGAGCAAATTCTTATTTCGAAATTCTCGTCTAATCCGCGTCCCTTGCTGGGGCTGTTGTTGTTGCTATATAACAATTAAATAAATAAGTTAAATGTAATATTTCACTACACTAAATGTAAGTATTCTAATCTATTCAATTAGATCAAGCAATTTAGAAATGAAAATTACACTGCATAAAAATGTTACATTGAGCTGTTGTTGTTGTAACAGTTGCTGTTGATGGGCATGAGGTACTTCATAATGATCACTGCCTGGTTGTTTCTTCGGAATTGTGCCAACAATACGTGGAGTGCTTTCGTATATATCTGCAAAAGAAATACAACATCTCATTATGCTCATCAATTTGATATTATTCTTAAATGCAATAGCAATGAGTTGGTGTTCTCATTTCACCCCGTGTTTCATGATTACATCATTTCATAACATAGTGTTAACATAAAACATGGGGTATTGAGAGACTCTCCACTAACATTAATTAATATGTTAAAATAAAATATAAAAGTGATTTACCAGGCGTATAACGATGAACAGGATGCAACTTTTCAGGAATATATTTTTGCCCAGTGGCAGAATTGGCATTTGAACTCGGTTGTGACGAGGTTTGCTGGTAAAAGTGGCATTTTGGATGATGCTGTTGAGGGAAAATGATGGAAGCAGGTGAAGGTGCGTGTCCACTCCCCTGCCCACTTGCTCCTAATAAATAAATAAAATCACATTAATCAACTCAATTCTACATTCTACATACCATTAAAAAACTTATATTAAATATAAATATAAATTAATATTGTATATAATATTTGTGATAAGCTAATAAGTGGGAAATAATGTGAAACCTACCAGAAGTTGTAGTAGGGGCTGGTGGCAGCGGTTGTTGCTGCTTTGAAGGGGCTGCCAGCGTTTGGTAAATTCCATAACCACTTTGATTGAGCAAGCTCGGTGAGTTGGTCGTGTTTGAATAGGAAGAGTGGCGACCTAAAGTCTGGTAAAGTGGCATTCCAGCACTGTGCTGACTTTGCTGTTGTTGTTGGTGTTGTTGTTGATGCAGTTGCTGGTGTTGTTGTTGTTGATGGATTTGTTGGAGTTGCTTTTGATGATGTTGGAGCTGAGCTTGTTGCTGTTGGGCTTGTTGTTGTTGATGTTGTTGAAGTAGATGGTGATTGTATTGCTGGCGTGTCATTGTGGGATATCCGCTGTACATCGAGGACCCGCTCGAGTGAGTATGACTAATTGAGCGGTACATGGGAGACTGACGATTGAAGGGTTGGCCATCCGCACTCCCACCTTGGTAAAGAAGATTTTGATTGAATCTGGTGGAGGACTCGTGAGTGTCCCGGGCATCAGAAAACTCAGGCGGTGGAGCCAAAATCGGAGTATTTCTCACACCAAACTCAGGAGGTGGAGGAACCACACTGGGAAACTCTTGCTGCAAATTCAATAAAAAACCACATGAATGAGGAAACCATAAATAATCAACATATTCATGAATAAAAAAACAATATAATAATGCCAAAGAGCATAATACGAAATCTAATAAACATGAAAGGAAATATCTATTTTGTATTAATTTAACCATTGTATTTGCTTAATGTAAATACAATGCATTTGAAAGGTATTTTAATATAATCAAAATTACCTTCAAAGCTGCTACATGCATTTGTATGAGTTTCAGACTTTCTTCAATGCTTTTCTCAGCCTGACGCGGTGCGAGGGTTTGAGCTTGTTGGTACGCCTGTGGTTGTACGAACTGCCTAACTGAATTCCCGCCCTGTTGTTGATCTCCCAACATACTCCGTGACCGTTGAGGTTGCAAAGTGTGGTAAGAGCCACCCTGAGTAAGGATCGACTTCAACGGCTTCGGCATCGTCTTTTCCTCCGCCTCGCTCTCACTCTCCATCGGCGGAGGGAGTTTAGTAAGGGAGACGGCGTTTTTGGTCAAATGTCCGCCACTCTGAACAGGCCGCTGACCCCCAAGAGCCCCATACAAATCAGGGGCCACGGAAGTAGGAGGCTGAGCGGCTGGAGCAATCATGACGGATCCATAGTAAGAAGAACCAACTTTCACTTGAACCCCTCCCTCAATTCCTCTGGAATCTCGTGGGCGATCCCGCTTCAACCCGCTCACGACATCCGGCGGGCTATTGATTGTCAGGGTGGTGTGAGGAGCCATTTTTTGAATTACGGTCGGAGCTTCGGAGGAACTCTCGTCCTTCAGAATCCATGTTTTGTCACTCGAGTCTTCAGATGAATCTGAGTCAGGGTTGACCGGCAGAGTCGTGACAAAGTTGCCATTAGGGGCCTCACCCCCATTGTGTCCCTCCTCTTGCCCAACAAGGTCATTGGGGAAAGACTTAGAACTCTTCAGACTCGTCTTGACCTTTTGGATCTCGTCCACGCTCATGCTGTGAGAAATTGTGGATCCAGCAGCAGCTGGCGGTTCCTCCGATTGGAATTTTACGCTTTTCTCCACCTTCCTTGCCAATCGCGGCGATTGTTTCACTTCAATCCTGATCTTCTCCCCTTCTCCGCCATGGTTTTTCAATACAGGTCGGAGTTTCTCTTTAGCTTCCATTAAAGATTTTTGCGGATCAAAGGCCTCTTCCCTTCGTCCGCCATCGCCGTTCTCTTCTTTTCCTGGGATTTTTGAGCGAGATGGGTCGGCGTAGTCGCCCTTCCGCCCTTCCTGCTTCCCTGGTGGCAAACTCTGTGATCTTTTCTTCAACGTACCGCCTTCAGCTCCGGGTTCGCGATAGCCAATGGAGCGGAGATCATCAGGCGAAGCATACAACTTCGCACTGTCGTTCGGTTTGAAGCTGGACATGACCGCCCCTTGGAAACCAGCCCCAGGAGCTCCGCCGTGCCCGTGGTCCTTTCGCCCAAGAGTTTGAGACCCAATATCCAAACTCACGTATTCTTTCTGACTCTTCGACACGTCCACTTTAATCACCTGACCCGGAGGAACCAGATTGATAATGTTTTGCTGTTCAGCTGGCCCAAGTGTACATCCAGTGCTTGCTCGCCGTGGCAATGTCTTGGACTGCACCGGTCGGAGTGGCTTAATAGTCCGATATTCTCCTTCGGTGAGGACGCTGCCTTTGGGAGTTGTGGAGTTGAGAGGCTTCGGTGTGTCTTCGTCAGAGGAGTCAGAACAACTTCCAGTAGCAGTAGAAGCCTCGCTCTCGTTTCCGTCTTCTTCAGGTGGTGGCGGCGGAGGTGGAGGATTTTCTCCACATTTCCAACCCTCTTCAGGAGGTGGAGGCGGTGGAAGTCCGTTATTACCAGGAGAAATGCAAGCCCAGGAATGCCGTGGATTGGCCCTCAATTGATCGATGTCCTCCTGACTTAGACATTTACCTTTGGAAATCTCCGGAGATTTTGGATCCTTCTTGGGCCCAAGTGCTTTGAGGTCGGGTGTGGAGTGAAAGTCTTTATGGATTGAACCAATTTCCTTTTTACTTCCCCCCTGCAAATCATTTACTTATAAGACCAGGAACAATTTATTTTTTAGCAAAAAAACCACAAAAGCTCGTTATTAAAAATCAATTCGCATAATTTTAAAGTAAACACCCATATGTCAATTTTCTCTCTCATTTGCACATCATAAGAATGAAATAATTTTAAAATATAAGCAAAATGAACGCAAATTTTTAATTTTAAAATATAAGCAAAATGAACGCAAATTTTTAATT